>PVLD010012005.1:15663-62526 GCA_004027595.1 Dinomys branickii | reverse complement strand
CACTCACACAAAAAACACACCCAACTGGCACAACTGGAGCTGCAAGATACAGCATTTGCACTAGCCTCTCTGCATGCTTTAGCTCTCTTTCAGCCCAGAGGCTTCAGAGTACTTGGCCTTCTTACTCAGCTATCCAGACACAGGTATCCCATCAGACAAGGCAGAAGCTGCATTGCCTTTTATGAGCACCTTGAGAGGCATCTAGCTCATCTCCTGTGTACTCTGTTGGTTGAAGCAGTCAGGACCTTGCCAGATGAAGGGACATAGGTTCTACTACTTGGTGGGAAGGAGGTGGGATCACGTTATAGAAAAGAAAGTGAGATAGGAGGTATTGTTGCGGCTATCTCTGGGAAATAAAATTTGAACACTGAGTGATTCTGCAGAGGCTTATTTTACATTACAATATAAAACAAAATATGTTCTGTGGTTGTCAAGGTTATTTCCTTGTAATTGAGCTGCTGTCACTGTGCCACAATGAGCTAATCACACACACACTTGTCTTTGAGATGGGTGTTTCTTTTATTCTTTTATTTCTTTTACTCCTATTCCCTAATGTATTTTCCTCGTGTGGGCCCATTACTCCACTGATAAAACTTTTAATGTTTTATCTATTCTCAGCTGAATGTGACTGGATTTCTCCAAGGTTGACACTTAGATCTGTCTTAGGCAGATGCAGTCATACCTCAAAGGCCTTTTAACTTAATCATTTACAATGAATTGATGGACACTTGAGAAAATGACCTGCATTCAGCTATATTCCTTCAAGCATCGGGAATGTGTTGCATCATATGGTGTACTGCATTTTGTCAAAATAGGGCCAAAAATGGTGCCTTTCCCACTCAACACTTGAAGTGTTGTTTAAAAGACCTGCCCCTCTAAGGTCAGGTAGACTTGCTTTAATCCTAGTTGCCTCATTTAATTTTGTGAAACTGAGCACATTTCTTAAAAATTGTGGGTTGGTTTCCTCCGCAAACACACAGCCCCAACAGTATCCAAAAGTGGTGTCTCTTGGCCTGACCATTATAGTCCCCTGTCAAAAATATATACAGGTATGCTAAAATTTTGGTGATGTATGCTATGTAAGAAGTAAAATACAAAATATAGAAGAGAATAATCTTTTTCTCCCTCGGGATCTCCCCACTTAAAATCTTTCTTTTTTTAAATCTTTCTTTAATCCCTAGTTACTGTTATAATCCGTTTAAAAGGTGAAAAATGTTTATTGCATTATTTTAAACTCTTTAATTGACCTGGGTTTACTGTCTTTTTGTGCGGCAGGTGGTGAAGTTTACCAAATCCTTTGAACTGTTGTCCCCGAAATGCAGCGGTGATGCTGAGAACAGGTAGGGCCTGTGGGATTTATGTTTTCTTTGGCTGCTCTTTGGCCCCGGTGTTAGCAGTGTTGCTTAATTCTCTGAGAATATGAGTTGGTCTTTCTGTATATCAGCAAGGGCAGTCACATGCTGCTCTTTATATTTCAAAGCTTAAATAAAAACTCTAGATGAAAAAAATTATGAGCATACATCCAGCTTGTAGACAGTTTCTAGGCCGACTTTTACATAGTACTTGAACTATGGTTAAAATTTTGTCTTTAGTTTTTAGTGTCCGTTTTGCCTCAACCTTATAATGATTTGAAAAAGATCTTAAAGTATTCGCAGAGTTCTGAATTTGAAATCCAAGTTCTTTGTGAAGGTTATTATGGAGTGATGGGGAAGAAAACCTCTTCTTTTAATCACCAGTTTCAATTCCTTGATGAATTTGTCTGAAACAGTTAATAAATAAAGTCAACTTTATTTCTTTGTTTATTTTTGTGCTGTTGGGGATCGAATCTGAGGTCTTCGTACTGTGTATATCTTAAATCCTTTGCAATTCTATTTTTAATTTTGAAACAAGGTCTCTTTAAATTGCTAAGCTGTCCAAGATGTGAGCCTTCTGCCCAACCCCCCAAATGCTGGAGTTATGTATGTGTGGCACCGTCGCTGCCTTGGTTGTCACATAGTCCCCAGTTATGTAGAGAACCTAATTTTTTGTTTATTCTGGTCCTTTACTTCTCTTCCTCCCTTTACTTGCTGATATCTGGCCAGTAACAACCCTTGGAACATAGAGTGAGAGCGCCCAGTAATTTGCTGTTCGCCACTATTGTCATTTTTGAAACTACAACAGTAAAAGCGAGATTAGGCCCAACCAGCAAATATCTCCTACCTTTGTTCTGCCCTAGATTTGCTCCAAAAATTGATTCTTTTTACTTTGATTACTTCTGGAGGAAGTGATAAAAATAATAAAATTGTCTAAAATACAGAGCTCTGGAGAAAGGCACGTACAGCGCCCAGGACAGTGAGGGGTGTAACTGTAATGGTGAGCCTTACACCTACAGTCGAACTGTGAAGAGCTTCCTCCCAACGAGCGCTAAATGTGCCAGGTACTATGTTAAGTGCTGTATACGCACTTACTCCCTGAAGCAGCCTTTTACGATAGACACTGTTCCTCCGGCAGGACAGAGGTGAGAACCAAGGTTCAGCAAGTTTAAAGAACTTTTTCAAGGCCCTGCAGTCCATAAGCAGTAACCCCACATCCAAGAGCAAGGTCACCTCTCTCACCCTCTGAGCTTTGATCCCACTGCCTCACACAGCTTAAAATCTAGTACCTGATCCCATGTAGTAAAAATCTCTTCACTTAATGTTTCCCATATCTGGTTAATCAATCAGAATCAAATGGAGGATTTAGTAAAAGCTAAATTCTCAAGATACACACTGAGAAATACTGATCTAATATGTTGAAAGTAAAGTCCTACCAATCTATATATTCAAAAGACTGTCCAGGTAATATCTCTTTAAGATGTAATATTCAAGTACAATTTGACTATATCTAGTATTGTCTTTCATTTCAGAAAATAGAAATTAATTAAAATGAATATTTTAGTTAATTTATGATATGTCAGGTGCATAAAGGCCTCTATTACATAGTGTTTAATTCCATTCATATAGTTCTCTTGAAAATTCAGAATTCCAAAAACAGAAAGTAGATCAGTAGTTGCCAGGGGCTAGAGATAGAGAGGCTGACCGCAAAGTGTGCAGAGGCTTGGACTGCAATGTGGCTCATCTTGCTTGCAGTGGTGGTTTTACAACTGCAGTTATGGAGATGTGCAGAACTGTACACAAGAAAGAGTGTATTTTACTCTACCAATTATACCTTAACATGGAAGTTAAAGTGAGAAAAGGAGCCCTTTTACAAGATATTTTTATATTCGTGAAAGTGTATTTATCTTTATGGACATATCTAATGTCAGATAATCTGTACTTAACAAAGATATTTAAGTACAAGAATTTATTAGTGATATACTCAGAATTTTCCCTAAATAGAATGTTTCAAAGTAACATAAAATGCACTAGAGTGAATATCTATTTATGCTTATTTATTTAGCTAATGACAACCTTATACATATTATATTTTTCATATTTGCTTTGGGAACTTTATGGAACTTTAAAACACAACCTCTGAAATACTGCTGCTTCAATATTATTATTTTTTATATTTCTGAATATACTCTTGTGGGTACTTCTAAGTTAAACATTTCTGGTCATTTTATTATTTTTAGTGCTGAAAGAACTTCCATGTCAAAATAAAATGACCCAGGATCCAGACTGCTCTTACAAAACTTCCTCATCATAAAATAAGAAAGAAAAAAATTGCAAAGTTTGCTTTAAAGAGATGTCTAAGAAGTGCCTTTGAACTTTGACATTATGAGATGGTCCTCTTTACCGTTCTATTTATGGCTTTTAAATTAATGGAAAATGTTCATTTATCTCAGAAGATCTTTCTTTCATTGTCTAGTAATTTTCCTCCTGTAGATATAGGTTTCCTCTGTCATTTATTGGAAGTTAAAGAAATAAAGACAAGTGGCCCTAGCATTTCTTTGCCAGTGGCGTGGAAGGGACACTGAAATGGGCTGCAGGTCTACAGATCACAGCCTGTCCTCAACGTACTGTAAGTCTTTCCTTTAACCTTTCATCACTTAACATCCCTTCAATAGATAATGTCCAGTAAGTACTTCAGTCCTCTGAACATCATTCAGCCATACCATTATATCTCTGATTTCTGTGGCTTAATGTGCCAATATTTCAAGGTACTATTTCAATTCTGATGAGCTCTGATGTGAGCTTGCTGATTTTTATAGACAGTCCTTGAAGACTTAAAAAAAAAAAAGATCTCTTTACTGCCTCCACAGTTCTGCTTAGGATCTTATGCAAGTAACTCCTTTGTCATAGTTGGGCTCCTCTTGCTCTTCATGTAGTGAGTACCAAGCAATGTAAGAGCAGGGAGTAGTTTGCTTGGTGTTAGCTTTTGGTCACTGTGGCCAAATATCTGACATATGCAATTTAAAGGACTGAAGGTTTATTTGGATTCATGACTTCAGAGGTTTAATGCATGGTGAACTGGAACCAACAAAGAAGCATCGTGGTGAAAGGGCATGCTGGGGTAAAGTTATTCAATTTATGGCAGAAACAAAGACAGCAAGGAAGATCCAAGGATAGACAGATAGACAGATAGATAGATAGACAGACAGACAGACAGGCATAATTTCCCAGGCTTTTCCCAGTGATTACTGATAAATAATTCTAATTATGAGAAAGGTATTTTAGTTTGACTTATATTCCTGTAATTTCTGTCTGTTTGTTCTAAACCTGCCCACTGGGGATAGTCCTTTGTTCAACAGCTGTATACTGAATACCTGCTCATTGTGGTATTAGGTAATGAAACCACAGAGAGTTTTATTTTTGATCAGCAGTCTCTGTTCAATAATTGTGAGGCCAATTAACAGTGATAAGAGTAGTTAAAATTATAAACATAACTGGACTTTACCAGGCCTATTCACTGTAACTCATTAACAGGAATAAGATATACTTGATTTTTTCACTATTTCTCCTTCAGACCCTTATAAAGGGTCTTACAAAGATGTAACAACAGCCTTCTTCGAAGCATTTCTGGGAGTCTCTCATATTTCTTAAATCAGTATTACTGCTGAATCATTGTTTATTTCACACACTCACTTGTAAATACTCTCCCTCTGGACATGATGGAGCAGCCTCTTGCTGGTTACAGGCTTCTCTGCACACTCCAGAGTTCCCTTGGGTGTGGCTGGACTGTTTACCAGCGCTGTGCCATGGCTCCCTTGCGCTGTACTAGATGCACTAATGACCTTTCAAAATGTGGCAGTGGCTGGGAACTTGTGCAGGAATGAAGAGAGGGCTCACTTTCCCTCCCATGTGTCACATTCTGTTTCCTGTTTACTCCTCCCTAACTCTCTTTTTTTTTTTTTTTTTTTTTGCAGTACTGGGGATCAAACTCAGGACCTTGTTCTTGTCAGGCAGGCACTTATTCCATTGAGCTATATCCCCAGCCCCCTATCTCCAATTTCTTTACAAGCCTTTTATTTCCTAAGGCTTTTGTCTGAGGCCTTTTTTCCTCCATACATGTCAGGTCTAATCCACTGCACTGGGCTTAAGAACCAGACCGCAGATGGGAGGCCAGCCACTAAGTTATTCTCTTGATTTCCTCATTTTTCTTCTATATCTTCCCACTTCCTATCAGGCTCAAAATCTCCTTTTCACAGTCACTTTCTTTCATGCACAACAGTTAATGGAAATAAATGCTACCTATAAACAGATATGTCTCACTTTAGGTTCGTACATCCTGTACCAGTAACTGCAAAGCAATTAAATGTTTTTTAGAAAAGATTTGGCCAAGGTAGCATTTTAATAAAATGGAGGAACTCTGTAGGGTAGGAAAAATAACTTTCTGTCTGCCCTTCTGAGTTCTGTGCTGAGATAGGGTCCTATAATAATATTCAGATTAACAAGTGAGAAATAAACAAGTTACTAACAGATACACCTCATTTATGCATGGAAAATACAGAGGAAAATATGCATAACTCTCAAAGAGGTTGCTTAGAACTATGCCTTCCATAACATCTTTTACAAAGACCAATAAAATTTTGAGAAGACAAAGAAAAAAGACCCTGGTCCTGGACTGCAAATCAAGGGAAGACAAACAAATGAGAATTAGTGAAGTTTTCTTATGTAGATTCTATGATGCCATCTCTAAGCTGACAAAGGTCTAAAGTTGTTTATATGATCAACTTTGGTCCTTCTTGGTAGGCAGGTGAGGAGGGATGTCTTTGTAAATTTATGCTTTACTTTAAAGCAAATAGTGGGTGAGTAGAGAGCTTTTTTGTATCTGTTCATTCCCGATTGCTTTCAGCTCAAAATAATCCTTAGGGTAAGTGTTATATTTTGTGATGGGATATTCTGGTCTCCTATGATAGCCCCCTCAATTGAGGAAAACTGCTAGGTGGTCTTCAAGAAATCTTTGGGATGCGGTGAGTGTTCACTTAAATCCTGCAGAATGAGAGTCGGTGACACAACTACCTTTCAGGGAGAGGAAATGTCATAACCAGAAGCATTAAAATGAGGTGGGGGTGAGGTGTTTTGAAATCTCTAATTGGGGCTCTAAGCTCTTTTCACAATAATCATCATCTTTGGTATGATGGGCCCAGTTCTTGATGGCCTCCAGCTGTCCAGAATGCTGTTTGATTGAGGTTGGGGTCCTACGTGATCCTTCTGAGATGCTCAAATTCTCTTAATTGGCCCAGAGACTGCTATTTGCTTGCTGCTCACAGGGGAGTAACAAGTAGCGACATGCTGAGATTTGTGTCTTAAAAGATCATGTGGGCAGTAATGTGGAAGGAGGGCTAGGGGAACAGCAAACAAAGTTTCCCCAGAAGTTAAGTCTACCGCCTCAGCCACGTGGCAGTGGCTCGGGGATGAAAAACTGCCACAGATCCACCATCCCTGCCTTCTCCAGATCAATAATGGCTAGTCCTTGACTATTGCTCCTTTACGGTTTCTTGATCATCCTTTTTAGTCTCCTCGTGTGTGCTCCAGAATGCCAGAGTCTTCCTTAAATTAGCATCTCAAGAATGGAATGTTATTTTCTGTTTTTCTCTAGAATCAGAACTGTACATGTGCCTCTCTTGTTCAGAGTATAGTCCTGTTAATGCATTGATTATCCACAGTCATCTTGTGTTGTCAGTACTGACTCTGAAAAAAAGATAAAACCTTGTCAAATCCATTTAGTATTTTCTCTCTCTAGGTCTCACGTTAGGACCTTTCCTAAGAAGCATAATTTTAGAATATTTTGTGAGTTAACCTGAATAAATATTCTGGGAGCTCTTGTTCAGCCTTTAATAACCTCTTCTCTGTCCTCAGGGAGGAGTGGGAGTTCAAATGATTATATGTCCCTAGAGAGGGAAAATAACGTTTATGGAAGTCTTGATGGGAAATTTTGTTTGGTTTAAAATATATTTGGCCATATTCAGCTTATGTATTTTTATGAACAAACATGGATTCTTGGAAGTTGTACATTCCCAGCTCTGCTACTCAGAGTATCAAAACTGGTGACCTGGTATCTGTGGTTTCTAGAGGGTAACAACTAACTAAATACCTTCTAGACCAAACACCTGATAAATACAAGTTAAAAGGGGAAGGATTTGTTTTGCCGACAGTGCCAGAGGTTTCAGGCCATGACCAGCTGACTCCAAGGCTTTGCTTACTTATTTGCTGCTCACCTTCTGGAACTGTGCAGCCCAGTTCCTAACAGGCACAGACTGATATGGAAACTCTCCCAGAGGTTGGGAACCCCTCAGCTAAAGGGAAGGACCTTTTGTTTAATGAGCCTTGAAGCATCCAGGTCATCCTGGAGCCTCAGGAGGATGGAGAGCTATAATATTCTACTTGAAAATATGTGGAGAAGCAACAGAATGACCTCTCCAAAGATATGCAGATCCCAGCCTCTGGAACTTGTCTGTATTACTTTAGGTACAAAATACCCTTGCAGATCAAAACTCTTGAAAGCACAGTGTCATGCCAAGAGCCCCGATAAATGAAGGAGATATCACGACAGAAGCAGAGGTTAGTGTAATGTGCTTTGAGAAAGACTCAAGTTGTCATTGTCGGTTTGGAAGATAAAGGAATAGGACCAGGAGCCAAGAGATGTCGGTGCTTCAAGAAAGTACAAAATGCCGGGGAATAGATTTTCCCCTAGAGGATCTCAAGATAATAACCTTTCACCATTTACAGCCCTAGATTTGTAGTAATTTGTTACAGCAGTGATAGGAGACTGATAGGCAGGTTTGATTTTGAAAGGAGACCAAGAGGAGAATAAAGAGAAGCAAGCAAAGTTTACGAGGAACGAGAGAGACGAGAAATACGCGTGGAGACTGAAGTCTCTAAGGGAAACGCGGTCAGTGAGAAATTCCCAGGGCTGGGGCAGGTAAAGGACTTGTGCAAACTATATGTTATGTTCAGTTTTAAATTACTGTGCCTGCTTTGTCCTTCATGTGATACTTGGCTTGCTGTACTCAGTTGGTACTGGAACTTTGTTTAACCTCAAATCTTTTCTGTGCAGACACTTAGAGCTCTAAGCTCACTAACCCAGAACTTTATGTTTTTACAGACTTCTGAGAAGGCAGACATAGAACAAATAAGAGCTCTTAAGCCTCGGAAAACATTGGAGATCGGACATTGGTTTATTTTAAATGTTATTCCAGAGAAATGTAGTGGGTTGAATAGTACCCGTCCTCCCACCCAAAATTCATCCCCACCCCAAATCTCAGAATGGGACCTTATTTGGAAATAAGGTTTTTGTAGATGTAATTAGTTAAGGATCTGGAGATTAAATAAGACTAGATTCAGTCTGGGCACTAAATTCCGTAATTGGTGTCCTTATAAAGAGAGACACAGAAGGAAAGGGTATGTGAAGACAAAGGCAGAGGTTGAATGAGGTGTCTATAAACCCAGGAGTCTCCAGAATTGTAAGAGAATGAATTTCTATGGTTTTAAGCCACCGAATATGCAGTAATTTGTTATGGCAGTACCAGGAGACTGACACTTTCAGTTACTGAATGAAGACAAACTAGATAATGACCATTAGACATCTTTGAGTAGCAGAGTTCTAGGAAGCTATGAATCTGTAAATCTATTGTCATTGTAATGATTTTTAATTTAGAAATCATTAACTATCTTTGGAAGCCCAGTATCTCAGACTTTGGTGTTTTAGTTAATCCCACAAAAGCCCATTGAGTTAGATGCAGTTGTTTTCATTTCACAAATGAAGAAATTGAGGCTCAGAGAAAAGACTTACACAGGATTGCAGGTCAGTAACTATTAAGAGAGTAAATGAGAGTAAATGAGTAATTGAGAGCAAATGCTCGTGGGGGCTGGGAATATAGCTCAGTGGAATAAGCGCCTGCCTAGCAAGTGCAGGGTCCTGAATTCGATCCCCAGTACTGCCAAAAAAAAAAAAAAAAAAAGAGAGTAAATGCTCCTGGCAAAGCAATCCTCTTCCTGCAAGCTACGGCTGGAAGGAATTACTCTGCGAAGACAGAGGCCTTAGTCTTTAGAAACATTGCCTCCTCCTGAAGACAAGTGTATATAAAAGAGGAAGATTCCAGCAATCTATCCCAAACCCATCAGCTAAGTATTAAGTGACTTCTAGCCTGATTAGAATATCTGGTAACATAAAGCTAGTGCCTAGTAGGAGCCATACTAGATCCTGAGGTAAATGGAAAATTATGCCCTTGAAAATATTTTTGATATTTTGTTCACCATAGATTTTTCATTAATTGATACTTTTAAACAGTACATTAAAATATTATTTATCTTGATAACTTAGGTTTTTGTGCTTCTTAAATTTTGTACCTGAGGTAAATACCCTGGTCCTCTGACCTGAGTCTCTGCCCCACATGAAGAAGACCAGGACAGGGTCTTCAGACTTTTAAACGGAGAATATGATGTGAGTTAGTTTAGAGGGATGTTGGAACCTATAGGGATTCAGGGATTCAGTGGCTCCTAGGAATGGAAATGCACAAAAGGAAAAATGGAACAAAGGGTGCTTGAATAGTCAAGCTTTTAAAGAAAGTTTTCTTTTGTTCTTACACAATATTAGTTTAAATCTCCTGGTCATGAGTGTTGATAGTTCTGCACTTTATTCAGAGATGGCATGGAAATAACCATTATTGGAACTAATAGGAGACTCCACTTCCAAAATTAGTAGTCTTTTAATAGTTGGAGAAATGCAGGTATTTGCTTCATGAGCAAATGGGAAGGAGTCAACTTTTAAACTCACTAATGTTAAAACACAGGACATTATTTTTATGCCTTTGCTATGCGGTATGTCAAGTGCTTTTGCTAAGTACTGAACACAAAATATCTAACTTATTGCCATATTACAAATATGGTGAAGACACATGTACAGGGTCACACAGTAAGTGACAGTGGCCATACCTGAAACACAGTCATGCCAGTGTGGCCTTGGTATTTTTCTCAACCATTCCTCTTATTATCTGTGAATGGGCTAACGGAAGCTTTATGAGAATTGCAGGAAACACCTGACATGCAGTAGTTTCTAGTAAATATTTACAAATGAAAGATTTAGGGACACTTTCCCCACATTAAGTATGATGACTATTAGGATGGTGACTTAACACTACTGCTGTCTTGGTGGTAACAGTGACGCAGCTGTTGCTTGTGCAAACTCTGTAACAGCTATTCCTGTTGTCACTTCAGTTATGAGCTGTATATTGTTGACACTACATAATTAATACATCTTCAAAGTTGTGATACCATGATTTGATATTACAATGAAAAGGTTTTGTTTTACCTGAAAATTTGAAAACAAAAGGTCAAGTGTAATACCGAGTTAGTGATGAAAATATTTGCTATTCAAAAACTGGCCACAAGGCCAGGTGTAGTGGCACATGCCTGTAATCTCAGTACTTGGGAGTATGAGGCAGGAGGATCGCTGTGAGTTCGAGGCCAGCTTGAACTACATAGCAAGACCCTGTGTCTAAAACAAACAAACAAAAACAAAACAAAAACTGGCCACAATCCTGTATGTTCCTGCAGAGCTGTAACCAGGAAGAAACAGGTAGATTAAATGACACTGTCATACAGTTAAAGGCAAGAGAAAATGCCAAAGCTCACAAAATAAATGAAAGAAGTTTCACAACAATAAGAGTTTCAAACCAGCAATAAATTTCCAACCAAATTCAGCCATCTTGTAGGACTGTTATTAAAGTATGGAGCATCAATTTTTCAACAATCTCCAATGGATTGGAAACTGCTTACCTTTTAGTGACAAGTGATTCAATTGAGGAAAAGTGGAAACTACGAATTTAGTTGAAGAGGAAATGCGGAAAAAATCTGATTGTTCTTTGACATGCCTGTTAATGTCAGGGTTGCTAAAACAATTAAGATCAAGAACAGAGATCACAAAATATAGTAATACACTATGATGTCATGAATAATGTCAGACAGTCAGAACTTGCCACTTATTATAAAAAAAAAATTTAAGGAAGTGTAGTACATAGAATTTTGGACTCCAATCCCTTCTTCCCTCGTCATATATTCATGTCACATTGCATGACTTAAGATACTCCACAGAAATAATGGAGGCTACTAATCAGTTGTTAAATGGAGAGATTATTTGTATTCTTAGGTGAAACACAAAGCTTTCTCTCAGTTGAGAACAGAAAGAGGGGATGAGGAAGACAGAGCGCCGGGAAAAAGTCAGAGATTTGAAACATGAGCAGGATTTCATACATGTCACTGGCTTACGTTGAGAGGGGACCACATACCCGATATGCCAGGACCTCAGTCTGATAACTATGAGAAACTGAATTCTACCAACAAGCTGAACGAGCTTGATTCTTTCTCTAGAGCTTCCAGAGAGGCAAGCAGGCCTGGCCCCGCTCTGGTCTTAGCTTGGTGAGATCCTAAGCAGCAATGCCAGCCACACTATGACAAATTTCTGACTTTCAGAACTCTGATAAAATAAATGGGTGTTATTTTAAGTTGCTCTATTTGTAATAATTTGTTATATTGAAACAGAATACAAAAGCACTACCAGCATATGAGTTTGAATCCATTTCTTCTTTCCTTTCTTTTTTATTCATTAATACGTGTCTGTGATACATAACAAAGACATTCATCAGGGGGAATTGGTAAATGTGCATGTGACCTGTTGGTCCTTTCTATTTCCCCATTCCTTCCTTTCCTCCTGTCATGTGAGCACGAGCCTGAACTCAATGAGTTACTGTATACATAGGCGTGCATGCACACGCACACACGGGCGAGTGTGAACTGAGCTGACGAATAAGCGGTACACAGCACAGATGATCAAGAACCCTTTGTAACCTCCCAAAACATACTGAATCTTGGTGCATTTTTTTAAAATTAAATTTTATTTTATATTTTTGGTGCTGGGACTCAAACCTAGTGGTAACGCCCTCTACCACTGAGCTATATTGACAGCTCTTGGTGCCCTTTTTTAGGCACATATGTGAAGAGTTACAGAGTGTCTGGTGACATGACTGGACAACAGACAAAACTGCTGCCAACAAACCCAGAAAGGAATACTTGGAGAAGGCAGTGTGAGCTGTCTGTTATCTCAAACCATCCAGTAACGTCTGCACAGTTCATTGGAATGAAACCTTCACAATAGAGGTGACAGCAGCCTGGAAGACAGTCCTCCGATGACTGCAGTGCCCTCTGTTAGGAAAGGCTGCATCCTGAGGATGCTGATCACTTGAAGGACTGTATCTGTGAACAATGATGACTCTGAATAGAAAAGTGACTCAGAGCAGTGACACTCGGCACTGATTTTAATTTCCAAGCTGCGTGTGATTTACCCCACGCCATGTTTGTGATTCAGTCAGTGCCTATGTAGATGAGTTTTAAATACAATAACTGTGTGAAACTGATACTTTGCAAGCATTCCAGAACTTACTCCCTCACATACACCTTGTCCTTCCAATTAGGGACCCCTGGGGAGTGGTTTGTTTGTGTGAATTTTCTTATGCAATTATTTAGTACAAGTGAATGAAATGTGTTAGGTGGTCCAATTTTGGAATCCTGGCAACATATGCTTCTTTTGTTATGCAGCAGGCACAGTCAGTCCTGCCCCCTTTGTTCAAATTCGTCAGTGCTTATAATGGAGATACCATCCAGTCAGTTCCGGTCCTCCAGGCAGCATATATTAAGCTTAGAGGAATTAAAGATTTTTCAGGAAAAAAAGTTGTGGAGGGTAAAGAAAGCAGGATGGGAAGTAGATAGGAAGAAACTTTGGTCATAACATTACATGAAGAAGGGAGAAAAGAAATGAGAAAATTGGAAGAATCTTAGATAACAGTCTAGTTTGGAAGAAGTTTCTGCCCACCCAATGGGAAGTCCTAAACAAAAGTTGCCCACTGGAAGACTCTTCCATCCATATGAATATGCTAGGTCCTCCCCTTGCCATTCTGAGAATGCCTTAATTTCTTCTTATTTTTGAAGCATAGTTTTGTGGGAGCATTCTTGGTTAAGAGTCTTTACCTGTCTTCACTGTAAATATGTCATTCAGCTGCCTTCTGGTGTACATAGCACATGGTCATAGTTTCTGATCATGTAGCTGTTAATCTTCCGAGAACCATTTATATGTGGTGAGTTACATCTTTTTGCTGCTTTCAAAATTGTCTCTTGGTTATGGTCTTGGCACAGTTTGGTTATAAGATATCTATTTGTGGGGCCCATCTCAATTTATCTATTTATTGAGCCTCCATAATATGTAATTAATGTTAATTTTAATCAAATATGGTAATTTTTAAACCATTATTTATTTTCTCCTCTTTCTTAAATCTTCCTTGTGTAGGTTTGTATATTCAATGGTGTACCACATGTCTCTGAGATTTCATTCATTTTTCTTAGTTCTTTTTTTCTATCTGAATTTTTCATTTCGGTTATTGAACTTTCAGTGTCAGAATTTGTATTTGATCCCTTTTTATAATCTCTATTTATTGCTATTCTTAGCCAGTCGTGGTGGCGCATGCCTGTGATCCCAGCACTCAGGAGGCTGAGGCAAGAGGATGGCTATGAGTTCAAGACCAGCCTGGTCTAGAAAGTGAGCTCAAGGCCAGTCTGAACTGCGTAGTGAGACCTTGTCTTAAAAAGACAAAAAATATATATATATTCTTTATTTAGGAGACACTTTCATATATATTTTAGGTTCTTTAGATGTGATTTTCTTTAGTATTTTGAGTATAATTATAATTGCTCATTTAAATTCTTTTTTAGTAAATTCATCATCTAAGCTTATTAGATGACAGTTTCTATTGACTGTCTGCTTTGTCTCTATCTGGAGCATGTTTTCTTGTTTCTTTATATGTTTCATGGTGTTTAGTTGAAAACAGATTACAGACATTCCTCATTTAACCACTGAGTTGTATTCTTGTGACTGGGTTGTTAAACAAATGAGTCACTAAATGAGGTATTGTATCTAGTATGTACTTTACAATATTCCCAACAAAGAAACCCCAACTTGATGAGTTTGCCTTTATTTGTATAACTCTTACATGCAGTACTGAAATGTAAAACAACGTAAGACTATAATACTGTACTATATAGGACAATCAGCAAAACTTACAGTATTACATAAGCAAAGTATACTGTATGAAGAAAAAGACATTGGGAATCTAGAAACAAGACATACAAAAACAAAAAGATAGGTCATAAGTTTGAGCATCAGACCTTGGTCATAAGTCCAGTCATTATACATATAGGTTGTTAAACAAGGATCATCTGCGCTTTCAGTAGTATAATGTGGAACATGGAAATCAGAACTTCTCATCCCAGCTTTGTAGTTTGTTGCTGTTTCTGTTTGCCTTTAAATTCTTTCTGTGATGTCTATGTTCATTGTTTGAGTGTGGCAACTCCAGTATTTGTTCAGCTAGCCTAATTGTCAGCTAATGATGGGCCAGAGATTTCATTAAAAACCTTGCACTGGAAGTCTTCTGGCCTTTGCGGAGGTGCTCTGTGTGTATGTGGGTGATGCCTCCAGTGTTTTGACAGCAAGTCCACTTAATTTTCACAGAGTTTTAAGGTCAGCCACAGGTGAGGATTAGGGCCTTCACTTTCCTGAACATTCATGTAAGTCTGAGAGTGTGTGTGTGTGTGTGTGTGTGTGTGTGTGTGTGTGTGTGTGTGTCCTTCTAACATTTCCAGAAATATGTCAGAGCTTTTCAGCGCCCTCTGGGAACATCTCATTTTTAAGCTTATCCTTTAAAGATTTTTGGTCAGCCTCTTGTTAGCCACAATTGTTGTGACCGCCTAAGGCTGTTCTGATGTTAAATAATTGCTGCTATTTTTTCCTCACAGATATCCCTGGGGTAAGTGCTATTCTCATTGAACAAGTTCTGAGTCAGTCAACTAAATGCAAGTGGAGGTTTCCATGGAACTGCCAAACAAGTCAAATAGTGACACTTCTCTGGGGATAGAGCTTTGGGGGTGCGTCCAATCTATTCTCTTCTGCTAATGGTTGCTAAGCTGCTGGTTCTCATAGCTATTCTGAGATTGGGAAAATGGAAATGGAAAAATGGTAAACTAGAATGTCACAAAGTTCACCATTCTTACTGAGATTCGACTGTTTATCTTGAATAAAAATTTCCTGTATTGTTGCAAGGCTTTGGCTAATTTTCAGAGTTTTGAAATGTTTGGTTGTTGATAATTTTTTATAGTTTTCTCCCTAACTTGATGGAGAAATAAACTTTCAGTAATCTTTATTCTCTCACTTTGGAACATCCTCTTCACTATTTTTACTCTCTTTTATTTCTGTAAGCCAAGACAATGAGAAAGTGAGGCAAATTCACATACTGATGTTAAGACTGAATGTTTCCACAAGTAGATCAAGAAGATACACTATTTCTTCGCACGGATCTTCTTTCTGTTATTGTGCCTCTCCACTGTATATGAGATTGGTGTTTTATATAAATAAAAAGTGCTATTTATTATGACTTCAAGGAAATGAAAATGTTTGAAACATTAAAATTATTCAGATAAGAGCCTTACAGAGTGTTTTGTTTTGTTTTCAACCATCTATTATTGTCAGCAGCACAGTCTGGGCTGCTGATCCTCATTACATCAAAATTTAATATTATTAATAGAAGGGTAAGAGATCTAGGTGGCCCTGGAGACTCCTTTTCCAACTCCTTTCAGTTGTCTATCAAGCAGGAGGCCCAATAAGTCTGGGTTAGCTCAGTGGTAGACAAGACTGGTACCAAAGTCTGCGCTCTGAGCTTCCTCTTGTTTTTAAGGCCACTTTCTTTACCAGGAAGTTTGACTGTCAGAGTCACTTACATGTTCGCTGCTTCCCTTTCCTAAAAATATTCAGAGTATGTGAGTTTGGGATGTGTTCCGTGAAATGCCTTATGCATTTTTTAACAAACTGACTCTACTTCTGACCTAAGCATATCTTTCAGAGAAGCATATCGCTTTGATACTTCTGGACTTCATGGTTTTTAGTCCTAGATTACCCAGTTTTGTAAATGTACTCCAAGTCACTAATGGTGCTTGTGTCCATGATGATAATTACAGGGACTAAATATTATTAAAGGGAAGCATTTGTAAAGCAGTTGTATGTCATTTGTAAGCAATTGTGTATCATTTCATCTTAAAGAAATTCAAGGAAATGTATTTCTCAAGCAACTCTTTCATCTCTAAAACACATAGTATTAAAATATGTAATTTGTGTAAATTTCCATGGCTTTGTACATGAAGAATCAAATGAAAGACAAACCCTCATTACCCCTTTTTACCATAAAATTGTGACAGAGGAGACTAAAATCTATAAAAATGTTCCATCAAAAAGACACATGAGAAAGTACTGAGCCCACACATAATAAAGTAGCCTTTTTAGGTCAACTGTCCCACTGATTGATGCTATGCAATAAACAGAATTAGAACAACTCAGAAGTCTTAAGGGTTGGTTTTCATGTTTGACTCTCATTTTTGTAGGTCTTTCGTTTAACATGCTTCAGTCAGTATTTTAACACATTGACTCTCCTTCTCCTTTCTCACTCTATGTACACAGTCCCAGCACTTGTTGTAAGGTGCACCCTTATTCCAGAGATTTATGAAGGTGGCTACAGCATCCTACAGAAATGTGATGGGCCCATTTGAAATCTTTAGCATATATTTTAGCTGTGCATTATCATCAGCAATTTTGCCAGCTACCATGTATTCTTTTCCGCACCTCTCCAAATTGCACAATGCTAAGCATCTAGGAACTAAGCGGTGAAACAATGCATGTCTCACTTTGGCGTTTTTAATAAAAGAAAAATCTTTAATAAGATATTATCTAGGGCCTTCTATGTGCCATGTACTCTTTAACATTATATTATAGTATGCTCAAAAATCCTTGTGAAATGGGTTTTATTTCTCCTATTTTCCATTATTGCATTTATCTATAGTCTCACAGTTAGTAAATGTTGACCGAGATTAAGCCAATAACAACAACAGCCAAAACATATTTGCTTGGTTATGAAATGATCACGCTTTTGCTACATGATCGTCAACTGTAGACATCAGCTGTACCATTTAATATTCATCTCAGGGTCACAACCTGCTTCCCTCAAAGTGCAACCAACTCCTAAGGGCAACACAACTCATCACTCTATACAACTTGAGAAGATAAAGTATAAAAAATGGGTTCTTTGTTTGCTATCTCTTAATTTCTGATAATACAGAATGCTTAATTGAGAGAAAAGGGAATGTGATGAAGTGTCCTCAGGCAAGAGTTTGAAGACAAGCTCGTAACAGGTCACAATAAACTTCAGGAACTTCTGAAACTTAGAACATCCTTTTGTTTACCATAGTGTGAGAGTTGACAGGTTGGTTCTGTTTGTTAATTACACACTCTCCTTTCCTTTTAGGACTGAAAGATTTGTTTTATAACCTTCAAAGATATGCTAAAGCCGGTAGGAGAATATTAATGCCCCAATCCTGGGGGTTGAAGATTCTCCTGCTGGGGACCCAGTTTTGAGTCCCATTGGTATTGATTTAGCTCCTTAATCTGCTCATTAAAAGACAACTTCAAATAATGTTGCACAGCTGGAGGCTTTTGGAAGGCCCCAGGGATAGAGAGGCTTTCCCCAGAAGAAAAAGTAAGGGATGGAGTGTCTATCTGTGAATCAAAGTTCAGACTGACCTCTTTTCAAAATTTCACTTACCTCTTTTATTTGTACCTGTTTATAGCACCTAATGTTTACATTCCTTGTGCAGAGTCGTTCATATATGTAACACATCTAAATTCCTCTTCTCATCTCCTTTTGCTCCCTTCCCTCCCTCTTCCTACTTCTTGTTATCTTTTATTTTGCTCTTTATTTGTAATTCGAATTTTTCATACAAAGGAAGCCATGTAATATTTAAGTTGTGTGTCTATCTGATTTACCTCACATAAGATTATGGTCTCAAGGTGCTTCCATTTTCCTGCAAATGACTCAGGTGACCTCTTGAAACAAACTATCAAATACTACCACATATAACCTGTAGCTCACAAATCAATTTTTGTTTGCAAAGCATAAAGAAATATCTGTCCCCAATAGTTCTTTGAATTCCTGACTCTTGACCACCCTGATCCTACCTCCACTTGATAATACTCGAGCTGCCAGGAAAGCAATGGATGATCATCCAGCAACAATGAGAAACTAGATGATGTCTATATTGAGAGTTCTGTCTCAAACCTGATGATCAGTTTTTAGTTAACGGCAACAGTCTTCAGTAACGATGGCTAGTATGTTAGCTTAGTCTTGAAAAAGTTAAGTTTTAGGTGCCTTGGTAAAACCAGGACAAAGCGTCCAGAAAGTGTTCAGATAAATGTACAGTAAGGAGTTCAGGACTGTAGAGGCTGGTGCTGTTACAGATGTGCGAGTCAGCTGTTTGGATATGCAGTCGCAGATACAAGGAACATGTATAGATATTAGTTTGACTTCTTCTACTGTAGCCTAGTTCATTGCTTCTACCGCACTTCTAAGTTAGTTCTGTTACTTATTATATCAATACAGGAAACCCCGCACTTCAGAGATTATTCATACTGTAGTTTTGTCTGACTTTAAAATAAAAGTTTTCTGTTCTAGGTAAATTTTTCCTTATCTTTCAGAAACCAGTTTAGACCAACTTTCTCTGTGAAGTGGTTCTCCAAGTACCATTCTCAACTCAAAGAGAACTGACTGTTCTAATGTCCAGCATATCCTTGCATTTGGGCAGTTACCACAACCCACTGACATTACTTGTGAGCTTCCTGAAGGCACGGCCCCTTCAGCTTCTCCCTACACCCTCTGAATAAGTGAGGCTACCGCTGGGCTGATATCCATGTACAGATTATTTCCAGGTACCTACATTTTTCAGCAAAAAGGAAAAGACTGTTCATTCTTCTCTCATTCGCCTTATACAAGATTCACCCCTTTACTGTCCAGCCCTTTAAAAGCCCCAGCCAATAGTCATTCTTGAACAAGTAGAGTCCTGGGCGTTTCTAGGGAAGATTATATAAAATCTAATGTTGAGAACAAAACTATCAACAGAGGCATGGTCTAACACAGTATTTTATTCAGATGCTTTTGTCTTCTAATCTGGAGATTTATTTGAGAAATCATCCTAGAGATGGTATTAAGTTTATTTTTACACAGCCTCCTATATTAGAACATTTAGCTAAACTAGAATTTTCAGACAATTGAAGATGTTGAAGTCACTTGTCCCGGGGTGTTTTATTTTGTCTTATTCTGTTTTGCCTGCATTGATTTTCTTCCTACACTACTCTGCAACTTGTCAACCCTGAGATTTCTGTCTGCCTCACTTCGGGGGCAGACACACTGCAGGAATATGTGCTTTCTGTAATAGAGCAATTCTCTTTAATCCTCAATATTTTTGAACTCATGAAGATTTCTTTGAAGTCAATTTGAATCTCACATTTGGAAGCAAGATACCACTGCTGAGGGAGAAACTAAACTGTAGTGCTTTACATGAAACTCACTTAAACACATCTTTCTATACCCTTGATCTTTGTAAAATAGTATGAGAATAGATATTTCTAGTTACCTCATTAGATGAATCATTAATGTATGGAGATCTTTTTTAGTTAAAATAAGCTATCAAGTAGTTGATTTTTACTTTTTAAGTATGTTTCACTGAAGTTTAGGTGTCAATTAAATTTATTTTATTTTCTCAGATCCCTATGGTTTTTCCTTCCTGCTATGTCTTTTTCTTTGAGTCAGGATTTTTTCCATATTTTACTATGGGGATCGAAATACTGTTATGACTTGAATGTAAGACTATATTAAATCTGGACAAATAAGTTGCTTAAAAAATAAACTTTGGGAATATTTGAATGATTTCTTAACTGGATTTTGGCTTTCAGTAAAATCAACGTCATTAAGAAGTATAAGCCATTTTTTTCCATTCTATTAAACACCAAGATACAGTAAATGCATTGGCAACACATGTGCATATCCACTGGTGCTCATGTCAGATATTCACTTGCATGAGGTGATTGATAGGAGTACTTTTCATTTTGTTGAAGTTGTTAGCACATAGGCACCCATCTATGTGTGGATGGTCAGCTCAGCTCTCACCTGTACCCATATAGAAAGAGGTGTGAGCAGAGGCCAAAGGAATATTTAATGTGAGAACTTGTGACCATGTGAACTCAGGTAATACAGCCTTAGGACTCAAGGGTCAAAATTCTGTGCAGAGCTTTGGGGACAGTATTCTTCCCTTACTCCTGAAGCTTTGCAACCTGAGAGTCAGTGATTAGCCTCTTTCAAGTGGGTTCCAAACAGTGGAATTTGACAAGGGACCTTAAATACAAGATTAGGCTTCCCTAGAGGCTGAGGGTTGGGGGAGGCTCATAAGTGTCTGTGTTCCTGTGTTGTGTGCATGGCAGCAAGGAACCACTACACTGATATGAAATCATTTGCACTCTAAAGCTGTGGAGCTCTGAGAGTAGTCACATTAGAGATGTTTTTCCAAAAGGTCTGGTTACTAAACTAAACACATAAGGTCACTCCATATCTTGGTTAGGCTCAAAGTAAAAATCTTAATGTTGGTCTTTAATATCTCATTCAGATTTTGCTGGACTCAAGGAAGTTGATTAAACTTTGGATATTAATCCTGACTTTGTTGGTGAAAACAGGATCTAGAATGAAGGAGATGAACATCCCACCTCCATCTTGCTCAGATACCCAAGGACCGTTGTAGACTGGCTCTCACATTTCAAAGGAACCTTAACAAGCAGGGCTGTGTCTAGCACTGGAATGGTACGAATAGCAAGGCATGCCTTAGAAGAAAGAGCTGAAGGGTTAGAGATAGACTGGGAAAGAATTGTCTTACGTGGAAGATCCTAGGGAGTGTGTTCACGATTGCCACATATTTCAAGGGCTGTCAGATAATGAAATCCATAGCCTGTGGGCTATAAGCCATAAGGCTGAAAGCAAAAGATGATGATTATTAGCAAATAAATCAATCTCCCACAAAATGGAATGGAGTATTTTGTAGGTAATGAGTTTCCTATCACTGAAGTACTCAATCTGAGATTACATGCCCATTTGTTGGATGGACTGAAGAGGAAGAAATTAAGTATCATTGACAGTTCATACAAACATCACTGGGAAGACTAGAAAGAAACCATGAACAGTGAGGCTGAATTTCAGCCCTATCCATTCCTTTTATAAGAGACCTCTGTGCAAGGCAGAAGCTGTGCAGCCACCCATGGTTACATCTTACCATGTCCAGCTTTAGTAGCAGTCAAGTGAAGGTAAGGAAACCATAGTGAATAAAAAGGCCCTCCTATATCAGAGGGGAGGGACTATCAGACCTTTCTGAACGACTTGACCCTTTAAGCCAAGGGTGTACCTCAAAACACATAAATAATTTGTGTCCTTTCCTTTATAATTAAATTCACAACACCACATTGCTTAAAGTACAAAAGAATGTTGTCATGTGCAGAATTTGCTGTAAAACTTGTGGTACTTTTTAAAAAATGTTTATTATGGCCTAGATAACACACTAAACATTGACATAACATCTGCACAATCACTATTTCAGTAGCATTATTCTCACTTTACAGATGCAGTCTCAGATTTCCCCAATGACTTCAGGGTCCCTAGCAGCTTCTTCTGACTACCCCTACAATACATGCTAGGTCGGAACCTGCCAGATTGTTTGATCACAAGATACTTTAAAACCACAGTGTGAGTTACAGTATACAGGCAGCATGGAATGAACTCACAGGCCAGTTAATCCCTACAAGAAATGCTGGAATTTAATCTGTACTTTTTTTAAATTTTAAAGTGAAAAAAAAAAACCAATAAAACAGAGTTTCAAAACAGCTTAGTAGGAGTTGCAATAATAAATACATTGTGTATTGTTATCTTCATAGTAGTTATTCAGAGTACAAGATATAGGCATAATATTGTTCAAACATTGTTAGAACAAACCTCTGTTTTCAATAAACTAAGAGAAACTAGATGTATAACTATCTTAACTATCTTGTGTATAAATATTTTCTTTTTCTCTTTCTTCCTTTCCCCTTTCCCCCATCAGTTTGTATTTTCTTTTGAAGACTTTCTTTCCATTTCACAATATCTATTGTACATTTTGCATCTTATTTACTTAAGTCTTTCACACTAGTGTGACAATATGATGTTCACACATGTGGGTCTGATTTATTTCACTTATGAATATGGTCTCAAGTTGCATTCATTTATCTATGAAAGACTCCATTTTATCCTTCTTTATGGCTGAGCAGTGTCCTATTATATAAAAAGACTATCTTATCTTTTTTGGCCATTATCTTTTTTGGACATTCCTAAATAAATACTTAGGTTGTTTCCAAGATTTAGTTATTATAAATCATGCTACTATAAACAAGGGTGCACACACATTGCTTTGGTAGGATGTTCTTAAGATACCCAGAGGGGAATAGCTGGGTCCAATTGGACCTCTAATCCTAGATTTTTAAGGAACCTCCACACTGATTTCCTCAGTGGTTCCACCTGTCTACCCTCCCACCAACAGTGGAGAAACGTTCACCAGAATTTGTTTTTGGTTGATTTCTTTATGGGAGCCATTTTCTCTGGGATGAGATGGAATCTCGTTGTTTTAATTTGCATCTCTTGAATGACGAATGATGTTGAATATTTTTTCATGTATTTATTTGCCATTTGTATTTCTTCACCTGAGAAATGTGTATTAATCTCAGATGCCCACTTTTGGATTGAGTCTTTGAATTTATGGTGTCTGCTTTTTCTCAATTCTTTCATGTTTTAGATGTAAGTCCTTAGTCTGAGGGACAATTGGCTATAATGTTTTTCCACTCTGTGGGTTGTCTTTTTACTCTGTTAGTTATTCTTTTTGAAGTGCAAAAGCTTTTTAATAAGTCTTTGGTTGGAGTTTTTGAGGTGATCTATGTGTAAAATACCTTGTCATCTGTGAATAACGATAATTTCACTTCTTATCTTCCTGGCTTTGTTCCTTTCATTTCTCTCTCTTGTCTAATTGTTTTGGCTAATGTTTCCAGAACTATATTAAGTAGAAGTGGTGATAGTGAACGTCCTTGTCTTGTTCCTGATTTTAGAATGAAATATTTCAGTTTTTGTTCATTTAGTATGATGCTGGCTGTTGGTTTGTCATAGATGGCTTTTATTAGATTGAAATAAAGACCATCTATTCTGATTTCCTATAGAGTTTTTACCATTAATGAGTGTTGGACTTTGTCAAAAGCTTTTTCTACATCTATTGAGATGATCATGTGATTTTTGTCTTTGGCTCTGTGGATATGGCATATTGTGTTTATTGATTTGTGTATGTTGAACCGTCCCCGCATTCCTGGGATGAATCCCACTTGGTCATGGTATGTAATCTTCTTGATGATTTGCTGCATTCTGTTTGGTAGTATTTTATTGAGGATTTTTCCAACTATGTTCATTAGGGAGATTGGCCTATAGTGCTCTTTTTTGGTTGCATCTTTCTCTGATTTTGGTATCAGGGTAATACTTGCTTCCAGGCATGAGCTAGGCAGAATTGCTTCCCTTTCAATTTCATTAAAGAGTTTGAGGAGTATTGTTATTAAATATTCTCTAAATTTCCTGTAAAATTCAGCCATGAATCCATCAGGACCTGGGCTTTTCTCTATTAGTAAGTTTTCAATTACATTTGCAATTTCATTAACTGGTATTGGGTTATTCAGAATTTTTATATCTTCTTGATTCAGCTTTAGTAATCCATACATTTCTAGAAATATGTCCATTTCTTCTGTGTTTTCCATCCTTTCCAATTAAAGATTTTTGAAGTAGATATTGATGGTCTTCTGAATTTCCACAAGATCTGTGGTGATTTCACCCTTTTTATCCTTCATTGCATGAATTTGAGTTTTTCTTTTTCTTTGGTAGGGTTGGGTGGGAGTTTATCAGATTTATTTATTCTTTCAAATAACCAACTCTTTGATTCATTAATTCTTTGTATTGTTTTCTTAGTCTGAATTGCATTCATTTCAGCTCTGATCTTTATAATATCCTCCCTTGTATGGGTTTGGGACTTGACTTGCTTTTCCTTTCCTACAGCATTAGGTTGCTTATTTGTGCTTGTTCTATTTTCTTGATGTAAGAATTCACCATTATAATTTTCCCTGTTAGAACTGCTTTCATTGCATCCCACAGCTTTCAGCAAGTTCTACTTGCATATTCATTTGATTATAGATATTGTTTCATTCCTTTAATTTTATCTGTGACCCATTGGTTGTTCAGGAGGGTGTTATTTAATTTCTATGTGTTTATGGAGTTTTTGAGGTTTCTCTTGCCATTAATTTCCAATTTCATTGCACTATGATCAGATAATATGCATGGGATGATTTCAATCTCTTTGTATTTACTTAAGCATGTTCCATGGGCTAACATATGGTGGTTTTAGAGAAAATCCTGTGTGCAGCTGAAAAGAATGTGTATTCTGATGTTGTAGCAGGGGGAACATTCTATAAACATCCAGTAAGTCCAGTTGTTCACAGGTTTTGTTCTGTTCTGTTATTTCTTTGCTAAGTTTTTATCAAGTTGATCTATCTCATTGTAACAATGGGGTATTGAGATCCCCTGGTACAATTGAGTTATTGCTTGATTTTTCATGTCTATTAATATTTTGTCTTATACAATTGGGTGCTTCTGTAGTTGGTGCATATATATTTATGATTGTTATCTATTCCTCTTAAAGTTTCCCTCTAACAAGTATGTAGTGACCTTCTTTATCTCTTTATCATTCTTGGCTTGAAATTTACATTATCTGCAAACAAAATAGCTACCCCTGCATTTTTCTGGGTTCTTGTTGCATGGAGTATTTTTTTCCCATCCATTGATGTTCAGTCTATGAGTTTCTTTTTGAGTTAAATGTATTTCTTATATATAGCATATGGTTGGATCTTGTTTCTTGATCATTCTGTCAACCTGTTTCTTTTAATTGATGATTTGGAACCATTTAAACTGATGGTTAGGGGCTGGGGATATAGCTCAGTGGAATAAGCACTTGCCCAGCAAGCGCAGGGTCCTGAGTTCGATCCTCAGTACTGCAATAAATAAATAAATAAATAAATAAATAAACTGATGGTTAGAACTGATAGGTATTAGCTTATCTTTCTCATATTCTTTTCCAGCTCTGGGTCCCTGCTTTTCTCTTCTGTTTAATTGCTTGCCCTGCCTGGTGATTTCTTTCTGATGTTGTTCTTGGAATTGTGGTCATTTTTATCTCTATCTATAATATCTTGCAGTACTGTTTGTAGGGCTGCTTTAGTGGTCATGAATTTCTTCAGTTGTTCTTGTCATGGAAGTATCTCCATTATTTTTGAAAGATAATTTTGCAGAGTACATCAATCTGGGATGGAAATTGTTTTCTTTCAGAACTTGAAATACTTCACTCCATGCTCTTCTTGACTTGAGGGTTTGTGTTGAGACATTGGCCATGATTCTAATGGACTTTCTTTTATAGGTGATCTGTTTCTTTTCTCTAACAGCTTTGAATATTCTGGTTTTGTGCTGAATTTCTGGGATCCTGATTATTATATGTCTGGGTGAAGATTTATTTTGTCATGGCTATTTGGAGTTCTATATGCCTCACGTGCTGTCTGTATATCTGATTCTGTTCCCATGATTGGGAAATTTTTTGCTATTATTTCTGCAGATAAGCTTTTCATGTCATTTATGTTGACTCCTGAGTTTTTCATTGTCATCTTTCGGTCTTATATTTCTTTTCTTTGCATCATCTTGCAGCCACTGAATTGTTGTTTCCTGGTCCCTTGTTATTTTTCAGAGATTCTTCCTTTTGTGATTACTAGCAAGTATCCTATCATCAAGGTCTGAAAGTCTATCTTCAGTCTCATTGAAGAAGTTTTGCCAGCTTTCAATAGATTTTTTAATTTCCTGGATATCTCTTTGAATTCATGTGATGCATTCTATTTCCTTCCTGTATAGTCCATTCAAGATTTCCATCATTTTCCTAGCTCCTCTATTTTTTAATCTGTTTTCTCTAGATATACTAAGCAATCCTTTCATTATGGTTGTCATTTTTTTGTTTATCTGAGAAATTATTTCTGACTTTATTTTCTCTATAGTCTCATGGATTTGTTTCTTTACTTCAGTTGCTATGAGTTCAGAAATTCCAAAGATGTATCCTCCAATTTCTTCTATGTCAGTATCTCCTGGAATTTGTTCTGGGTGGGCTGGCAGTCTGAGATTGCATTTTGCTTCTGTGTCTTGTCATTTTCTATTTGAAAAAATTTTTATTTTGTTTTCTGTGTTGATCCTTGTGAGTTTTTGTAGTAGGTAGCTATATCACTAGTATCAAGGCCTTTCTAGGAAAAACCTGCTCTTCAGGAATGTCTTCTGTATTAGGGGGTTCTTGGTTTGTGTCTGTCCCAAGATGCTACCTTCCCAGTTACTTAAGTGTGAGACTTTGGTATCTGTTTAGCTCAGTCCCCAGTCTTTTGGTATTGGGCTCTGATGAGGTTATAATCCCAAAGCTTTCCAGTATTGATATAGAAGAGAGAATAGCTGATTACAACAGATATGACATTCTAACTAAAGTAGTATAATTAGCAGTAAAAATAGCATCAGGCATAGTTTAAAAACTGACAAATTGTGTTAACTATTGATTTTGTCTGTTATACCATAGAGGAAAGTCTATAGTTATGTAATAGAACTGATCATAAATTAAGAGTTTGTATGAAAAGTGTTTCCCCTTGATAGAGTGATTTTCATCTGTGATGGGGAAGTTTAGGGAGCATAGTGTAAAAAACAAAGATAACTGGAAAGGAAGTAGAAGCAAGACTAGAGGGCAAAGAATGATCACAAAAGGTTTAGGAAACTAGAGAAGAGGGAAAAGAAAGAATGAAGGAGTAATTGAGGGATTATCTGAACTTGGTCTCTGGGTTTGGGGGATAGGACTAGTTTTCTGTGGGTAGAGTTTTCCCTAGCCATTTGGAAAAGAGAGAAAAAAAGAAAGAAAAAGAAAAAAATAAGCAAAAAGGAAAAGGAAAAGAAAGTAAGATAAAAACAAAAATAAAACAAGATAAAATTGAATAGAAATTTTTTTTTAATTTAAAAAGGGGATGGCCCCACCCACCTGCTTCTGTTCCATGTGTCTTTGTCCCTAAGCACGATGCTGGTTTGCCTAACTTATCACCTGTTGGCTCACATTTTGGACTTTTCTATGACCCTAGTCTTGCGTCCCCAATGTGCGCTCCCTAGTCAGGGTCCTATTGTGTAGGTGGAGTTCCCCCAGTTCCCCTACTGGTGTAGGGGGAGGGTCAACTCACCTGGATTCCTCTTGAGTAAGATTTTATAATGTGTTTTTGTTTCTTAGACTACAAAAATACTCAGATACTAAAACAGTTACTAAAATAATTACTAAGATTATAGTCCAGATGTGCTCTTTTTTCTACATTTAAAGTTTTGCAAGTTCTCAATCCATGTCCTGTTTTCCTCCATGTTAGGTTTCATTTTTCATGATACCAAAACCTGTAGTCTGTATAGTTAAAAGAGACATGCTAGGGAATTCAGTGGAATTTTATTAAGCCACTGTGTTAGTGTTCTAAGATCAGTGTTGGTCACTGATTATCTTCTTTAATGTATTTGCCTGCTTTGAGGCCTAAATACAACCTTGGGCTACTCTCTGAGTCATAGAGAATCTACTATTTCTCTTAACAGATTTGATTATTTTACATTATAAAAATAGTAGGTAAGTCATTTTGAAATAGCTACTGATAATTATCTCATTGTTGTTCTGTGACTAATGTCTCCCTCAATGAGGTTGACAATCCTGCTACTAGTGTAGTTTTATAGCATTTTATTTCAAACAAACTTACATTTCTCTTTTTTTACTGCCTGCCTTGTGTTCTGACAGCTTCAAAGAGAGCATGGAGAAATCATCATATTCTGACTGGCTAATAAATAACAGCATTGCTGAGCTCGTTGCTTCAACAGGCCTACCTGTAAACATCAGTGATGCCTACCAGGACCCACGGTTTGATGCTGAGGTAAGAGGCATCCTCTGGGCGCAGTCGTAGAAGCCAGCTGTCAAAATGCAGATGGTTTGCTGGTTAAAGCAAAAAAGAGATATCATGCGGGCCCATGGTGATCTCTAACTCTTACTGGCAGTTCTTCTGCACCCTTCCTCTGTGATCTGGTTTCTGGAATCAACCACTGTTGACTGACAGTTAGAAAACTTCTTGTTTCTACCCTAATTTGTGGTGAAATTATACTTAGTCTGGCATTTTTGTGACTGGGTATACATTAAACTATAACATATTATAAAATGTATGTATAACATAGTTATTTCCCAACAGATGTTATAATAACTGCCATATTTTTGAAATTGCTCCCATAAAGCATATAGGTACATTGTGCTGATATACAGAATATATCAAAGACAGTTTTAAGGTGGATATTGTAAGGTAGTATAAAGTATACAAGTATACATGAATTTGTATGAGCTAATAAAATGTCTGTATGCATAGATATACATAAATATAGACATACACATTTATATATACATAATATATGCTCATATACATATCAAATATATATCGAGATACCTAGATCTTATAAAATATGTATGTATATATAAAACATGCATAACACCAAGTTTCCCATTTTAGATTGCTAAGCCAGTCTCTGAAGAGTAGCAGGAGTTTTTGACGAAGAAGGGTGAGGAGACGTATGTTGTGGGCAAAGCTGACGGGAGTGGAGGCTGGGGAACCGGCATAGTTCAGTCTGGCTGAAGAGCTGTAGCAGACAAGGCTGGAAAGGGAAGCAGGAGTCCAGATCACCAAAAGCCTCTGAAAAGTTATGTTAAGAGGTTTGAGTGTTTATTATGAACCATGGGGACCAATAGTTGAATTTTAAACCGAGGAGGAGGTGGTTATGCTTTAGAACGATCACGCTGTCCGCAGAACAGAGGATAGATTAGTGATACTAACGATGGAATATTTAATCTCTGCAATGCAGGAAGGGAGGCGCCATCACCTCCGTTTTACAAAACTTGACAGCTGCCTCGTACCGCCTCTTTTGTCCACTGCAAGGACAGGATGGGATCAGGGAGGCTGAGTTCTAGGTCAACTTTATAATTTCAATCAGGTTATTGTTGTAGATCTTCAAGATTTAAGGGAAATCTTGAATTCCAAAACTCACCTCTTCGTGGTAGCTGCCTGATGCCTGTCTTTCCTAGAACACATCCTCCATACATTTTCTATTCCTTCCTGGGTATCAGGCATAGATGCTCCCACTTTGGAGATGAACTTGTGGGCTGGGTGTGTTTCCAGGGTTCCCTATTAGCAATGCTGATCACCCTTCTCTCCTTTCAGTTCTGAGACAGTAAGTCGGAATGTGGAATTAGCTTGCTTGAGAAGTTCATTGTCCAGAGTGGCTTATTCTCTTCCAGTAAGGAAGAAAACCACTTCTGAGTTCTGTGACTGAAACTGAAGATGATTTACAGATGTCAGTGTTTGTGTCCTTTAATGTTGTGATTGGATTTGATCTGATTTTATGATTTTTTTGCCTTTGCTATGTTTCTACCTTGATCTTGGAATATTGAAGAAAATATTTCTGTAATGTAATTTTGTCAAAAATATTCTTAATGTTCTATTAACACCACTAATGATTGGACAAATCAAAATATTTTCTATGCCAAACACTAGTAACTACAAATTCCTTGTTACAAAGTCAAGATATTTGGTTAGATGTTCTCAAACAATAATCATTTTCCTCCCCAAATCATAGATTAAATTTGGCATAAATTATTATTTTGCACTTAGCTTTGAACTATAAAGAGAATCAAATTCTAGGGAAGAAAAAGTTAAATTACACTATTTCTCTTTTTATTGGTTTATAAAACATATGTGATGATTTAACAGAACATACTGTAGTGTGCATCTGCATATTCAACACTCAGGCATTTAAGAGAAAAAAAGATCATTACTTTTGATTTTTGTATTATCTTCCCTAATCCCATCTCCTTTATTTCTCCTACAGAGGCAAACAATATCCTGAATTTTAATTTATCATTTCTTTGCTCTTCTAGGCAGTTTCATTACACATGTTTGAATGCATCCACAATACATTGTTATTTTTCATGTCTCTAAACTTTATATAACATGAGTAATACTGTGTGCGTTTTTCTGTGGCGTACCTTTTTTCTACTCAATATTGTGTGGTTGAGTTGTATAAACTTGTAATCCATTCATTTATTTAATTGTTGTGAAATATTCCCTTGTATGAATAAGTCTCAGTTCATTTATCCACTAGGTTGTTGATGCAGATTTGGATTCAGTTTTTTACTGTTATGTGCATAACTGCCTGGGACTTTCTTGTTTGTGCCTCTGAGTGCTCAAGTATAAGAGTTTTTCTAGAATGTATTCCTAGAATGACACATTGAGTCACAAGCTATAAGCACCTTTACTTTTACTAGGGGATGAAAAGTTATTGTACAATCATTTTTCTTATGAAAAACAGCAAGCAAACACAATTTATATTCCATAAATACTTCTTGCTAATACAATATAATGGGCTTAAATATGTCTTATCTTTACATCTACAGGAAGACTTCACTGTAACACTTTCTGATTAGCATACAGTCAGTGCATTCTCCTGTACACTTCTAGGCATTCTAGTAAGGCAGCCTGCCCAGATGATCCATAAAAAGAACAATTTGTATGTTAAAGCAAAAAAAAAAACCCCCAGCTATTTCTGTAGAAATGGGCATAAAATTTTCATATTTTGTTCTAGCAGTTGAAGCAATGATGTCTGAAGACAGTAAATTGTGGTAGGTTAATCCATGACTCTTTCATGAAACCACTTACTTTCCTATGATAAAATGAAGCACAAACTTAGACCTTCATTATTTCCTGGCCCTCTACCCAAATGTTTTCAATCTGCCATGGAACTAATGCTGGATCTAAAATGTAAAACTGAAGACACATTATACCATGGCTTGTACATATTCTCTTTGCAAGGTACTGAAATGCAATGTTGCCTTACATTTACCTTCTGATACTAAGAGAAGATTTTTTTGAAAAGGAATCAGTGTTGATTAAGATCAGAAGAGATGGTTCTGTCTAAATACAGATACTTAGACGTATCCTCCTACAAGTGTGTGTGTGTGTGTGTGTCTGTTATATATTATGTATTTTACTAAGGCAAGCAAACATATATCTGCTTATTCTCCCTTCCTTTTTAAATGTTTTATGTCAGTGACAGGCGTCAACTGTTTATATTAATAATGGGTGAAACAAACACCAGACTGAACCCACGGGCTCCCTCAAGAGACTTGGAGGCTCAGACCTTCTTGCCACAAAGCCTGATGTAAGATGATGTAGATCATGAGATAAAGACAGCCACTGCAGATATTTTTTCCTTAATAAATTAAATATTTCCTTCAAGATAAAACAAATCATAATAAACTAAAAATCACCTCAGCCTTTCACCCCACCATAAAAGTGATTCTAAAATCAGCTTAGAGACAAAGTCTTCTGGAAACTTTTGAATCATCTTTTGACATGGGTCAAGATAGTACATCAGTCCACATTTTTTCCCCACAATCATAACTGTATACAGATGGTGTCTGACTTATGATGATTCGGTTCAAGACGTTTTATCTTTACAGTAGTGCAAAGGCATATCCATATAACTTTTCTGTTTTTCATTTTCAGTACATCATTCAATAAACTACATTTGATACTCAACACTTTTTTTAATGCTTGGGTCATGCTTTTTTAATTAATTAAGTTTATTAGTACTAAATTAGTATAATTTAAATGTATACAATGATCACATTCATCTCAATACTTTATTATTAAGCAAGCTTTGTGTTAGGTTTGTGCAATTGTAAGCTAACATAATTGAGCACATTTAAGGTAAGCTGTGCTATGTGTTATGTTTGGTAGATTATATGTGTTAAGTGTGGATTTATATTTTCAGTTTATGTGAGTTTATAGAGATGTCTGGCTGGGGATATAGCTCAGTGGCACAAGTACCTACCTAGCAACCACAAGGTCTTGAGTTCGATTCTCAGTACCAAGAAAAACCCCAAAGAAATGTAATCCTCTTATAAATTGAAGAGCATCTGTAGCTTTTCATCAGTGGTAAAAAATTAGGAAATAATTTAAAAATTCAGGATTTTGTTGTTGTTGTTATTTTACTTGCAACCATCAGCTGCTCAGGGCTTGGTCGGGGGCAACCTGGGCACCTGAACAAGCCCCTGAGTTATTACTCCCTTTGCATTTGTATTTGTGGACAAAAACCTACCCTTTTATCATTTCTCTTCTACTTTCTAGATGAACAATCTTGGGCATAGAACATTTGTAACTTGTAAAGTTCTATATAAATATTTGGTAAACCTGCAGAGGTGTTAACCAAATCCTCCCCTATCCAGGCCAAAGGATGTAGACCTATGTCTGCTCAAGAGTGGCTGGGCTTCCAGAGACCAGATTACTAGGCATATTGGGGATAATCAAATTCCAGGAGCTGGTTGTACTGTCAAGGCCCAAGCAACCTGTAAAACCTCACAACATACAGTGAAAAGCCAATCCGTTACATTTCTATATTTCAGACATGGTCCTGTGATCTACATTTTAAATTTTCCCTATTAGTTAATGCAAGAAACTCCAAAATTTTTATGGTTTAGTTAATAGAATTGTAGTTTTTGCTCGTGCTAAATCTAAACTGGTATTCCTGATCACTGTCACTGGTGGGGGGGGTATTCTCTATTTAATGAGTGAAATTATTAAGCAGCAACTTATGGATGACTTGCCTAGTGGATCATATTGTGGGTTCTTCGGATTGCTGACTGCTGACCCACATATATCCATGGGTGTGTGTGTGTCTTGTACTTTCTTCTCCAATTTGGATAAGCATGAGAATGTTGCCAATTTTGGGATTCATGATGCTAGTGGCTACTTTCTGTTAATAAGAGATAAATTATCATTTTTTGGTTTAGCTGTTCTGTTAAAGTAAGTAGATAGTTCTGAAATCTCAGTTTTGCAACTGGTCTTCCTTTTGATAGTAACCACAAAGGGATATCTTTAATGTAACATAAACCTCATCCCAGGTGCTGTCAAACACCTGCTGGGGAGCTTATGGGTGAATAATCATAGTTGTCCACCTGCTGGGTGTTCTCTTTGTGATTGACTTAAATATTTCATGGTGTTTCCTCTGTGGAGAACAGGCAAAGCACAGTGATTATTTGCTTCTGTATGCCTGTTGGAGTTGAGTATCCTGAGTGTTATTACCTGCTGGGGATGAAACAAACATAGCTTTAAGGCCAAACTCCTTGGTTTATGGGTGGAAAATTATGACAAAATGTTTATGTAAGATAATCACAGAGCCAGACTAAGTTTCTCAGCTTTAATTTCTACCTTACGAAAATCACTGCTCTGTTACAAGATGCTATGATCTTTGAGAAAGATGTAACAAGGAAAAGACCCACCAACATAGCTGACTATACTGGTTGAAGGAACTCATTTTATGGTTATCAAGTGAGAGGATTTCATAGTTTTATCAGTTATTCTCTTTGGGAGAGGATTATCCTTGTTTGTTTCTGAAGATACTGATGAAATACTACGCGCTTTAATTTTCAGTTGCTGCATAGAAAGTCACCACAAACTCAGCAGCTAAGACATCTCTCACATATTAGCTCAGTTTCTGTAGGTTCAGAGGTCTGGGCGTGGCATAACTGGGTAATTTGCTCAGTGTCTCAAGGCTTAAATAAAAGTGTTGGTCAAGTGGCTTCTCATTTAGAACTTGAGGTTCTCTTTGAAACTCATTCAGGTTATTGGCAGAATTTAATTCCTTGCAGTTAGAGACTGAAGTCCTCCTTCACTTACTGCCTGTTAGCCGGGGACCTCCTTTGCTCTTAGAGACTTCCCTCATGTCCTGCCATGTGGCCCGCTCACATATCCTAGCTCACTTCTTCAAAGCCAGTGTGAAACCCTCACTCCAAATGACTGTAAGTGAAGCTTACATAATGTCAAAGTGACTTACACAACCTCAGGAGCAATTACCCCATCACGTCTGCCATGTAACCCAGAAAGTGACAATCCTACCATATTTACACTTCTTGTCCACATTCAAGGAGAGAAGTTTATGCAAAGTGCATGTGAAATTGGGCAGGAAAGGTTGTGGCAGTTGGAATCTTAGAGATTATCTTAGAATTCTGCTTATAACATCATAATAAAGATTAAAATTGAGTCCAGACAGAATATTTCTATCTTATGAAACAATATATACATTATGAAAAAAGTGTCCATGAGAAAAAATGTCATAAAGAAGTATGTTTCAAATTATGTACAGACTTAACACCTGTGGGTATATATAGACATGTGCGCACATATTTTTCTAGTAGGCACTTTATATTCAAAGAGAGTTTACAATTTTATTTTCTTCAAGTGCATTTCCCTTTGTCTTTTAGGCAACTCAATTCTTCTTGGGGCTTATACCAGAAATGTTATGTATAAGCATGTTTTCTCTTTTCTCTCATGTTGCCTGACTAGTTCACTAGGAAGACCAATTCACTCTTCCTGTGGGATTTATCCAGAATCTGATCACTTCTCACCATTCAGCTGCTTTTGATTTTATTACTTGACCTTTTTATATGTTCATATCATTTTTGTACTCATGCAAAAGTGGATATTCTGTGGGTTTTCTCAAAATTTGAGGCCTTTGCAACTGGTGCAATGTTATATTTCACTAGGGTATTGTAAGTTCAATGAAAATTATAAGATTACTCAAAATCTAGATTGAAATAATGAAACATCTAAGTAAACCAGCTTGTCTTGCTGTATTTTTGGAGAACTCAGATGGGTCGCTGTCTACTGTCTTTGTCCATAAGGAGTGTTTCTTGGGCTTTATTCCAAGAACTTTGTCTGACATTGTCCTAACAGTGTGAACATACACTGCATCTGCAAAGGATCTGCTCTTGCATCAAGTGGTTTTTAGGAGTACATACTCCATTTACAAGTACCTTCACCATAAAGAAAACGGTATTGTGACCCTATTTTTGGTTAGCATTGTCCTTTTGAATGCAACTCCCTATAGTTGCACTCTGGTACATCATCTGTGAAGCTTTCTGTGTTCTCATGTTAGAGTGAAAAGAACATGTTAAAACAAGTACACTAATACAAAAAGGCAATTGTTTAGTCAATCTCATGTATTCTGTTGCTTAATTTAGTATTTACTTGCAATTGTATAGCCACAGAGACATTTTTCAGAGCCACCACATGCAGGATTTGCTTGCTACCTACACTAGGATGAACACTTAGACCAAACATTTAAATAGGAAAGAGAATGACAGAAAATAAGCAGAAAGTAGGAGAGGCCTTGTGTGTGAATGGGTTAAGTGGCCCAGGTATCTGTTGTTGATTCAGCAGTGCTGAGAAGGATCATCACCCAGATTTCCTCTGCCATGGTGTACGTCCCCAATTACACACCTAGCATCGAAGTGCGAAGTGCGTGACCTTGGTCTGATGCTATCTTCCACCCCATGTAGTTCTTTCCTGTAAAGTTCTTCCTTTGATTTTTTAAAGCCTGTTATAAACAACTCAGTAGTACTTACTCCGTCATGTAGCACTTAAGGATAATAGGGCCTCAACCATTGAGATCCTCTGACTTAGACCATTAGAGCCCATTGTGTCTGTCAGATCTTCATAGTGAAGCACTCCCGCAATCTGGGATGCTGAATGCCTGGCCCAGCAGGACAGTTCATTCCCTATTCTCTGTAACCTCTCTGTCTTATCAGTCCTGCTTTTGTTACAAGGAGAAGTGTGCAGAATTGAAACCATTAAAGCTAAAGCTCTATGAATCTTCTAAAATGCATCTGCTACTGGTAATTTCTCAGTAATTGACACTGCAAGCCAGTGTGAGACCTTTTCCTAGGAGCAAGGCTCAGTCAAAAGGCTAGATGGTGAACTTAAAAACTCGAGATGACCAGGAAGGTTGGGAAGGTTAATAGGAAGAGAATTAGTAAAACATGATCAAATATAAAATTGGGCAGCTATAGGTAATGAAGACAAATGTAGGTTTAATGTTGCAGACTGCTACACAAGGATTGTAGCACCAAGGCAGGATTTTCATCTTGTTTTATTTTATCTGGGTCAAGAATTTTAAGAATCATTTGTAAGCAATAATAGAGAAGTCATTATGACTGATTCTATGTGCAGCATGGGCAAAAATAATATTCTCTCTCGTTTCTCATGGAAATAAAAATCTAGCTCTGAACATTGGCTCCTAATCTTATCCTAGTTCTTAATTCCCTTTGAGAATAGTTTGGGAATATGCTATTGTTAAAGCAATAATTATTTGTGTGGAAAAGAAACAAAATTCATATTAATGAATAATATTACATTATCACTGATTCATTTTACATTTCCTTTGACTGCTTGTGAGAGGCTGGAAACTATGACAAGATGTTTAGATGGTTCTAAGAGTTAAACCCTCTTTAATTAGATCTACTAACCAGAAAGGCCCCAAGAGGACAGACACTAAGCAAACATTTTAATTAGATATATTTTTAGTTGGATAGGATTAGGCACTCCAGATAATATTTTAACTGTCACCTCCTAGAAAGGCCACTTCATTTCACATAGTCCAACTTTTGGGACTCTACTGGTGTGGATTTTATACTAGGAATGAACAGGGACCTCGTGAAACAATGGGGCAGATATCTTTGATAGGTAGTTCCTTCAATGTTAATAATATTTACATTTGTAAAAGACTTAGCAAAATTTAAAACATTTTCACATATATGTTCTCATTAATCAACTGATAAAACAAGAAAAAACACAAAGAAGAAAAGGTTAAGTTGGCTCTAATGTAAAGATCTGGAAATAAGCAATGTTATCACTTTGGTTTGCAGGAGACAAATATAAAGGATAAAATTGAGACATTGAGAGTTTGGGTAACTTGGTTACTTGGTTGAGGTCACACAGCAAATGGATAGATAGATAGACAGACAGACACATACATTTCCATTGGCTGACATGATCTGGACACTTGGGGTTATTTAATTGTGTTAGTTAGCATTCTAGTACTGTGACAAAATACCTGAGGTATTTAAAAGGAGCAGAGTTCTATTTTAGCTCTTTCAGTGTGTGTACATCATGGCAAAAGCACATGGTGGTTTACAAAGAAAGCAAGAAAGAGAGACAATATACCCCTTCCAGGCACACGCTCAATAACTTAACCTCCTCCCATTGCGCCCCGCCTCCGAAACATTCCATCACCATCTGGGACAAGCCGACAACACATGGGTCTTTGGGAGACTCTGATCCTGACTACAGCATTCATTAGCATAGAGGATTCTTTCCTTCGCAAGTCTTTATTCCTTTTTCTCCCAGTCTGAGATTTACTCTCTAGAGGTCGTGCACTTCTATGGCGAACTTTATTCCCTTTCTTCTTTTCCTTCAGTCCCTCTAGGCTCCCAGACCTTGCCATTTGACATGGTCAAATTAGCTAACCTTGACTTGTGCAGCTTTCCAGAAACAATATCTACCAATAGCTTGATGATCTTAAAACAAAAATTTCATTCGCATCACACTCTCCCTCCCTTTTCCCCTTCCTCCACCTTGTTGAACTTACTGAGTGTGCTGATGACCGCCTCTATCTCTTCCCTGTGCTCGCAGCCAGAGGGAACAATTTAAAGACACTCCCAGCCTTCTCTGCTGCCTCCCCTCATCTTCTGTGCTCAGCAGATACAAAACACCAGCTCTGCGTTGATGCGGCTCAGCTTTCTCCCTGTGGCTCCTCTGCTCCAGGTCTCTCCAGCTGACTTTTATTCTTGATCTCATTCCTTCTTCTCTCGGCCGTGTTTGCCTTAATTTGTTCTACTGTAACCTACTTTCAGCCCTTGTCCTTTTTGACCACTCTATACCACTGGACACTGTTGTTTCCCCCTTAGCTATTTTAGAAATAACTTCTTCCTTGTGTACAAGTAATTTGTGTTATCTAAAATTTAGAAAGTTGAAACAATTTTAAAACTCTCAAAGGAAAGTAATTCAAAGGAAACTTGTAGTTACAATCTTTCCAGGATTATTCTATGTAGGCAATATATTTGCATAGCCACACACTCACTTTATTATCACTTAAAATATGTATGTACATATATGTATATTATGTATAATATATATTATGCATATTATGTCAGTTAACATTCTTCTATAGCATGGTTTTAATTAGAAGTATAATATTCCATCATGTGGATATTGCTATGATTTACTTAACCAACTCTTTCCAATTGAATATCCAGATTACAGTAAAATCTTGGATTGTACATAAATTGTTCTGCAAATGTTCTGCAAGATGAGCAAACATTTCTAATAAATTTTAACTTAATAAATGGGCAGTGTCTTGCAGTATGAGTAGTATGTGATTTTGAATGTCACATGATCACAACCGAGCCAATGGTTCTTCTCTGCTCCTCGCTGAGGATCTGTGGATGACCATCTTCCAACAGCAAAAGGTTACGAAGGAGATCTCACCAGCAGAGGAAGAGGAGAGAAAGGCAGATGAATCCCTCACTTCACATGAGATTAGAAAGATGTACAAAATGTGAGAAACTGCAAAATTTTATAGAAAAGTACCACTCAAATAAAACTATAGCCATGCAAGTGATGCATGTTTAACAACACAATGTCATATTTCTGTGAAATTCTTAAAAGCAGGCAAAAGTCAAGTGTCACTGAATAGGTTCCTTGTTAAAATTGAGCAAAAAGACAAAGATTCCATTGAGCCAATAGAGGCCAGTACTTCTGTTACTGACAGTGAAAGTGATGCTGCACAATAACCCTCCTCTCTCTTGTCTCCCTCATACCAGCCATGCAGGTTTTCATTAAGTTTCTGTTAATGTATTATTTATGTTTTCTTTATTATTTTGTACTATACCACACTACTTTGATCATTTTTATATGAATATATTTGGGTTATGGAACAAATCATCTGAGCTTCTATTATTTCTTATGGAGAAATTTGCTTTGATATACAAGCAAATTTTGGGTTTGCTTTGGATTACAAGCATATTTGTGGGATGAATTATGTTCATGAACAAACGTTTTACTGAGTTTCTAGTATATCACTATGGTAAACAATGCTGCAGTTCACAGGGTTATATGTAAATTTTTGTGCCTAGTTTTCATAATTACTATAGGGTAAATTCCTATGTGTAGAGTTGATAAGTTTAAGGGTTTTTATACTTCCTATGATCTGGATTCACATCAATAAATTAGTTCACAGAAAAGTTGCAGCAATATGCTCACACTTTATAGAGATGCAATAAAACCTCTTGGGGTCATGAACGTTAGAGTCCTTTCCCATCCCTGTTACTTACAGCCCTTTCTTCTTTTAGCCGTAGATACTATACCTTGCAAAGTTCAGTTCTTTATCTTTTTGTTGAACACATCCTGCCACAGTAATTGTACCCACATGAAACCTCTTTCTCCCTTCTTGCCATCTCGTTTGTAATGGGTGTCAGTTTGAACATAATATTGATTCCCTCACATTTCCTGTGTTCCCTACCTCAAGGCGTTCTACTATGTGTTATCCTCCAGAGGCACAGGAGAACTCATAATCACAGAAAAAATTATTTGGAGAAACTGTAATGCTTTGAAAATGATAGATAAGCACAACTCTCTTTACTTTCACTGGCAAACAGCCTAAGGTTTGTTTTCTCACCACCAAGCTCTCATCAAATGTTCCCTTTCTTCTTGCTCACTGTGAAGTCTCCCCTCAGCTGCCTCAGATTTATAGAAGAGTTTAGATAGGGGCTACAGTCATCCAGAGTTGTCAGGGACATCTGTGCCTATTGCTCAGTGCTGGCTCATTAAGCTATTGTCTGTACAACAGTGTATGACCCTCGCTCAGTAACAGGCCCAGTCATGCTGGTGCAGCTGTGGCTGGCCCAAGCCTGTGGGTTGTACTTGTGAAACATCTCTAAAATTTAGTAGCTACAGGGCTGGAGGTACAGCTCAGTGGGCTAAGTGCTTGCCGCTGAGTACTAGGGCCCTGAGTTCGATCCCCGGTCCCGGGGGAAAAAAAAAAAAAAAACAGAATGTAAAATTTACCTCCTTCTCCTCAAACTTACTGCCATTGGCTTAAAATCTGTGAGGGAGGAGAAAGCCACTATGTTCTTTTGACAGATAAGTTTGATGGATGTGTTTGTTACTGTCTGAACTCCCTTGAGCCGGTGTCTCGCAGTCAAGGCAGTTAATCTCTCCAAGTCTCATATGATAAGGGAGAATGATAACAGGAAGTACTTCATAAAGTTATTTCAAAAACTATGTAAAATAATGCATGCAAAAGTGCTGAACAAGGTGCCTGACACATAATAAACATCCAGTAAATGTTAGTTTATCATCACTGTCATCTTTGAAGACCCATTTTAATGGGCCTAAGGTGTTCCTGATTTCTCTAAAAGGAGTCAGTTGATGACTTTTTTTAAAAAAGTGTTTTGAACGTTCTCTGCTCAGACACTTATATTATCTTTATTTCTGTATTGACTAGACTGTGAGGTCCTCAGGGGTAATGACTGTTTGAATTCACTTTTATACCAACATCCAGCAATGCCCATAGGAGACTGTAACACATATTTATTGGAATGGTGCCTTGGATGAACTATTTAGGTCCATGATTTTATTTTTGGTTTCATGTTTGTTTGTACCTAGAATTCTTAATAATCTGTATAATTTATTACACTAAAAAAGAAAAACCACATCACATGGTTAAAGACAAAAATTAAAGAGTACTATGATATCATGATGCAGAAAATGAGGGAGACCAGTACAAAATAGCTCTGAGCAGGATTTATTATTAACCAAGTGACTTTCTGTGTTTACTTGTGAGTTGTTTGAAGCTTAGGCACCTTGTCAGTGGATGGGCAGTGGACTCGTTGTAAGTAAACCTCTGTGAGTCACTGGTCACCCTGAAGCCTGTATTGGCCTGTGAAGTTGTGACACCTCAAAGGACAAGATAAGGCCACAGCTGAGGACGTTTGGTTCCAACCCCAATTAACTACAAGGAGACTGCAGTGCAGGCATCTCACTCCTACAATAAATGCCAACCTAAAGATAAGGCAGTTCTCCTGACTGACATAATTTACTACTTGGGGAAATTCTCCCACGGTCCTACTAGATTCCCACATTTTCTTGAGTATCCTCCTCCTTTGTTTGAAAATCAAATAAATACAGACTGCCCAGAGAAGTCTTTGTCTAAGCTCAGAGAATATCGAAGCTGTCAGAGAGTGAGACCCTCCTGGAGCCCTGAAATCATTTCAATTGTCTCATTTAGTTAAGCCTTCAATGTCTACTTGCTTGGGAGATTGCTGGCTTGATCAGCCCACAATAAATAAGGGGTTTTTTAACCCAATAAGAAAACCCAAAACACTATACAGATAATGTATTAAAAGTAATAATTGAATAGCAAGATATATAATTATATAGATGATATCATATATATAAACATGTTATGTCAATGTACCAATTATAGTTAGCTTTCTATGAGTTCTATATCTAGAAACAATGACAAATTAAAAATGTAAAAATATTTCATCTGTATTAAATATATACAGACTTTTTTCCTGTCATTATTCTCTAAACAATACAGTATAACAAGTATTTAACAGCACTTATGGTCTATTAGGTATTACACATAATCTTGACATGATATAGTACATATTGGAGAATGTAGGTTATATGTAAATGATGCCGTTTTATGTAAAGGATTTGAGCATCCACAGATTTGCTGTCCATAAGGGACCTGAGATTAACCCCCAACAGGTACCAGGGAAAGACTAACTGCATAAGCCTAAGAAAATAAAATAAGAATACCATTTACAATAATGTGGACTTTTAAAACACAAGGGATGAAAGTAACAAATTATATGCAACACTCTGTATATAAAATTGTAAGACATATGAAATTTTAAAAGCTCTAAACAAATTGAAAAATATTTATGGATTGAAAGACAACTTTGTAAACACACCAGTTATACCAAATTGATAATTTTGTGTTTACAATCCACACAAAAATACCAGCAATGTATGTGTACATGTATAGACTGCAAGATGATCCTAAAATATGGAAATGCCAAATCTTGAAGGAGGATAAAATTAAGGGTTTACGCTACCAGGTACCAAAGCTTATTGTTAGACTATGACTATTTAAGGCATGATGCTACTGGCATAGAAATAGATAAAATGGAGGGGAATAGAGAATCAAGAAACAAACCCAACATACATGGGCACTGGTTAATGAAAAACTTGGTACTACAGGGTGGTGTGAGAGAGATTTTTTTTTCCCCTTTAAAATGATGCTGGCTTAGCATAGCAATGGCCCTCTTGCATTCTTCCACAGCGGATTCTACAAGCAGCTGTTATAAGCTTACCTTGTAAATCCATATAATTTTATGGATTATGTTAAATCCATTTCTCTAGGGAACCAAACCTGACACAGATTTCATAGAATTTATTATCCATTGGAGAAAGGCACTTTAATTTAATTATGTAAATTAAGTGGGTTGAAGTGGGGGATAAGGGCCCATAGATATTAAAACTTATTACAGAACAGCCCAATGGTCCCAGGTACTGGGACCCTATTGAATAAATGTGCATGCTGCTAATAAAAACAAATTATGCTGGCTTATTTATTTATGTTTTGTTTGTTTTTTGTCTTTTTGAGACAGGGACTCACTATGCAGTTCAGTCTGGCCTTGAGCTCACTTTGTAGCCAAGGCTGGTCTCGAGCTTGCAAAGATCCTCCTGCCTCAGCCTCCTGAGTGCTGGGATTACAGACACGCTCCACCATGCCCAATGGTGCTGGCTTATTGAAAAAGCAGAGTCTTGGCTCTGTTTCCATTGTACACAAAACTCATTTTCAGTGGGAAGATAAATTTAAATGTTAAAGTTGACATGATAAATATTCTAGAAAGAGACCACAAGTATATCTCCATAAGCTAGGAATTGGGAAAGATTTCTGGAATAAGACCAAAAAAAAAAAAAAAATACTAACCATAAATTAAGAGTGAGATATTTGGCTACTCATATTAGTGACCTCTAAATCAAAGCTGAGAGTGAGAGGGTACAAAAGCAAACTGTGGAATGGGAAAGGTAATTATGATACATATGCGATGTATCAGAACTTCAGTGAATGTTTAAATTTTTAAAAATTACAGTAAAGATATAGAGACATCAATCCCTTTCAAACCATTCGCCCTCACTTCAAACACTCTTATTCCATCATTCTCACCACTTTCTAAGGCAGCTGTGGAAGTCCTGATTTGTGTCTTTCCGAGATGTGATTAAAAATATATATAAAGATAACAGTATGTAGTGTAGCAACCGTTGTTCATGCCTATCATTTTGTTTTGAGGTCATGTATCATTTTTGTTGTTTCTGTTTTCGTTTTGTCTTGATTGTTGTTTTGTTAGTTTTTTTCTCTTTAAAAAAAAAAAAAGAGGGCTGGGGATATAGCTCAGTGGAATAAGCACCTGCCTGGCAAGCGCAAGTTCCTGAGCTCAATCCCTGGTACTGCAAATAAAATAAAATAAGGTAAATAAAGGGGCGGGGGCTCACCTAAAAAATAAAATGAAATAAGGAAGGAAAGCCTTGCAATTAAAAAAAAAAAAACACTAAATGTTGCTGTCCAGTGCCATCTAACGGAAAAGCAGGCTCATAAAAAAATTATGATATGTCTACTTCCACCATATTCACCATATTTGGCCCATACAACTTCTGGCTCCTCCCCAAAGTCAAAATGACCATGAAAGGGAAGCATTTTGAGTTGATTCAGAACATTGAGGCAGCCACGATAGTGCGGCTATAGACACAAAAGAGGACTATTAGAACTGCTTCAGAAAGTGCCAAGGGTCATGGGATGAGTGTGGCTAATATAAGGAGGAATATTTAGAAGGGGTCGCAGTTACTTCCTTCTCGTTCTGAGACAAAATACCCAACACCCAAAATGAAGGAAGGAAAGGTTTATTTAGCTTACAGTTTGTGAAGGTTTCAGTCCATACTCAGCTGGCTGTGAGGCAGAGTGACACATAGCAGAGGGCAACAGTTCATGGCGGTGGTACACAGCAGGGCCACAAGCACAAGAAGGGAGGAAGGGCAGCAGAAATGGCGCCCAGCAGCCTCTTTCTCTCCCTTACATATACAAACTATTTGCCCTAGGGCGGGTATAGCTCTCACATCCAATAATCCCAGCAAACGATCTGCCCTAGGGCGGGTATAGCTCTCACACCCATAACCCTAGCATTGGATCATGGATCAGTCATAAACTCTGAAAGCTGCCCCATAACCGCATGAGGATTTGAGGGAACATGCAGACACAAACCATAACAAAGGGGGATAATGGCAATGTGTCTTTTATTGTAATAATTTTTAAAAATTTATTCACTACATCTTTTGATCACATATCATATACCCAACATTAATTCGTATAGATGTGTATCGACTAGGTACAACAATATTCATAATTACAATATTTGTGAATATTCATAATTACAATTCAATGTTCCTTAAGACTAGAATCAATTAGCAATATTATATTCATGCAGTGGACTGTGATGCCATGATGTAAATAACCAAAGTGAATACATATTGAAACAATATTGTGCAAAAGAAGCCACCAGATACAGCAGAATACACATTCAGTGATTTATTATATATAAAAGTGTGTGTGCATGTGTGTGTGTGTGTGTGTGTGTGTATGTGTGTGTGTGTGTGGTACTGGGATTGAACCCAGGACCTTCACACTTAGCTCCGTCCCCACCTCTTTTTATTACATTTTATTTTAAGATAGGGTCTTGCTAAGTCACTGTTACACAGCTGGGCTTGAACTTGTGATTCTGCTGCCTCAGCCTTCCAAAATGGTAGGATTGCAGGCATGTGAAACCACACCCAGCTCGTTTTCTATAAAGTTTAAAGCAAACAATTTATGGTGTCAAAAGTCAGATACTGGTTTTCAGAGAAGGAAAGTGTCATGGCAGTGGCTTTTGAAATGGTGGTAATGTTTTCTGATCTCAGTGGTATGTTCACTTCATGAAAATCTATCAAACTGTGTGATCATGAATTTTGTACCTCTCTATATGCATGTTAATCTTAAAAATATTATTTAAAAAGATAAACTAACATACTGATAAGAAGTCATCTGGAAAATTAATTCTCAAAAAGGGAGACCAAAGAGAAAGATAGCAGATATAAAATTTAGGTGTGTAAATTAACTTCCAATTCCAAATTTTTTAAATGTACAGCTTTTACACTGAATGTTTAAAAATACTTACCTAAACAACCATGAACAAAACCTTGATGTCTTATTTTTTCTCCTGTAGTAATAGATGACAGGTTGACCTTTCTCGCTGGAAGTTAGTGTCTTATTAAGATAGGGTCTTACCAGGTTGATTTTATCAACCTGGTACTGGCTAAAAAACAGACCTGAGGATGAATGGAACAGACTGGAAGATGCAAACATAACGAAAAACCCACTCAGCTACCTAATATTTGACAAAGGAGTCAACCAAATCCACTGGAAAAAAGAAGGCCTGTTCAATAAATGGTGCTGGAAAAACTGGCTTGCCTCCTGCCGAAAACTGAAAATAGACCCCAGTCTATCACCATGCACCAAACTCAGCTCAAAATGGATCACAGACCTCAATATTAAAACAGAAACTCTAAATCTATTGGAAGAGAAAGTAGGTAAAAATCTTGAAGACATAGGAGTAGGCAGAGAGTTCATGAACAAAAATGAAACTGCAAGGGAAACACTTCAAAGAATGAATAATTGGGACTTCATCCTGCTGAAAAGTTTTTGTACATCTAAAGAAATCACCAGCAAAGTAAAAAGAAAACCCACAAATTGGGAAAAAATCCTAGCTGGCTGTCCCTCAGACAAAGGCCTTCTATCTAGAACATACAAAGAATTTAAAAACATGTACCTGTCCAAGTTCAAAGACCCAATGCAGAAATGGGCATCTGAGATGAATACACACTTCTCAGAAAAAGAAATACAAATGGCAATTAAATATATGAGAAAATGTTCCACATCCTTAGTCATCCGAGAAATGCAAATAAAAACAACATCGAGATTTCATCTCACCCCAGTGGGACTGGCCAGTATGAAAAAGTCATCCAATAACAGATGCTGGCGAGGCTGTGGAGAAGTAGGGACTCTATTACACTGCTGGTGGGAATGCAGACTGGTGCAACCACTGTGGAGAGCCGTTTGGAGATTTCTCCGGAAACTAGGTCTAGAGGTTCCATTCAAACCAGCTATTCCTCTTCTGGGTATTTTCCCAGAAGATCTGAAAACATCATATCACTCTGATATATGTGCACCCATGTTTATAGCAGCGCAATTTGTAATAGCTAAAATGTGGAAGCAACCCAAGTGTCCATCCACAGAAGACTGGATTTAAAAACTGTGGCATTTTTATATAA
>PVLD010012005.1:0-15563 GCA_004027595.1 Dinomys branickii | reverse complement strand
GTCCATACTCATAAGTGAAATAAATCAGCGATACATGTGCAGGCAACGTATTGTATCACTGGTGTAAGAACCTGAGGGTGGAAATATAAACTAAGAGACATGAAAGAAATCTGTTCGAAAACAAAGAACAGATGGGACGAGGGAAAGGAGAAAAGAAAGAGACAAAAATGTATGTATGTATGTATGAATATACATATATGCAGGAGGGCTAACATGGTTCTAAATTTGATCAGTCTTGTATGTCTGTATGTGTTATCCTGAACACACACTTCGAAGATATCAATATGCAAAGCAGCAACTATTGGTGGGTTTTTTGGGGGGTTTTTTTTGCTTTTTTTTGGCTTTGGTTTTTTGTTTTTTGTGTTTTTCTGTTGTTGAGAGGATTAATTGTCTGACCAATTTTGCATGTCTGTATCTGGGTTCATATATGTATACACTTCGAAGATATCAATAGGTAAAGCAACAACCACTGTTGAGCCCATGTCACCTTGTCTGTAGATCAGTTTTGATTGTACTATTTTTTATGCTAATTTGTGTCTGTGTGTTAATATGTTTTTGTGCTTTTACTTTTCTAAAAAAAAAAAAATTAAAAAAAAGATAGGGTCTTAAAACTCACTAAGACATTTTGATCTTAGCCACTGCCCTCTAACAATTCAAACATGGACCATTGTTTTAAATGTAAGTGCAGCTGATTCCCAATGTTCGATGATAATAATGCTCTTGATGTTTGATGATGATAATTAGAACATCATAGTTTAGACCTGTCCTCTCCTGATCTCTGGTACAGTACGGAAAGATCTCCAACCTCTGCATTTATTTTCTCTTTCCCAGTTTCTAGGCTTTTTTTTTTTAATGTGACTTTACAGCATCCACAGTAATTAACAGTAACTACACATAGTAATTGTATATATTGCATTTACTTGTGGTCTCAAACATTCTTACCATTGGTGTGCCCAATCAAAGATACATGCTGGATACTGGTTTAATTAAAATGCTTTAAGTACTCAGAGCAGAACTGGTTGCCAGCATTCTTGTCTGGTGGTGTAATAATAACCAAGGTACTTCTACATTCAGCTCTCTCGTGCTGCAGGGTTAGGGAGGTGGTGTTGGCTTGGAGTGTCCTGGTTAACTGGTATTTGGTTTGCATTAGATTCCCTTGGGATGTTCATTGTGCTGTTTTAAATGAAAAGAGGCAAGTGAATTTAAAAATTAGATCATGATGGGAGCTGAATGCAGTGGCACATGCCTGCAATCCCAGCTAACCGGGAAGTAAAGGCAGGAGGGCCATGAGTCTAAGACTAGTCTCAAAAAATAAAAACAAAGATTACAATGTTAAAAATTATTTTAAATGGAAGGTTAATATTTAATTTTAATTGACTGCCTTTTTATATCCTAGGCTGACCAGATATCTGGTTTTCATATAAGATCTGTTCTCTGCGTCCCTATTTGGAATAGCAACCATCAAATAATTGGTAAGACATTACTCAAACAGTTCTAACTTCTTTTGTAAAGGAACAGAAATATACTTTAAAATACACCCATATCATTTTTATGTGTTCCCCCTTATCATGTCCATGACTCACCATGCCTGTACTACCTCATAAGTACAAACTCCTAATGAATAGACATTAATCAGAACATAAACAAAATTTATTAAGCTCAAAGAACCAATAAATTTTGAAGTTAGAGGGAATCATGGAAGCTAATAGAACTCTTTTATCTTACTTTGAAGCAAAAAGGCAGAGGGAAAGAGTGCACAGTGACTTGAACAAGGTCACAAGGTTAGACAGTAGCAGGGTCAGCATTAAAATCAGGTCTCTTAAGTCCTGGTACAAACTGTCCAGTATGCCTGTATCTTTTATCTGTGCTTTTCCACCTGCTGTAGTTCTAAAATAGGTTATACTTCCCAGTATAAGGTAATTGTGAATAAAAGTAGCCTCCACTTTTTTCTTTCTAACTGCCCTTCTCCTTCCCTTCAAAAATAAAAACAATTAAAGTTAATATAGAAACCCAAGTAAAAAGAGTTCGTGGTTTAAAAAGTCCTAAAGGATGGAGGCATTGTTTAAAATTGTTGAAACATAATCAAAATATGATTTTTCTTGTTCCTAAGAGACATAAGGTAAGCAACATATATGATACATAATGCATCTTTTTGCCTCTCTGCTTCTCCCTAAATTTGCCTGTTAAGCTCTAATACACTGCTAGTCAGCAAAGGACTTAGTATTCTGTAAGTGTGGTCCAGACCCAAGTTTTGAAAGATTGTTTTCACTGGATTGCTTAATTTGCACAAAAATATTGGTACTTTATTGAATATAGAGTGTAGTCTAAGATCTGAGACTCTGTACCCCTAGTACAAATAGGGATTATATTACATCAGTACAAAATTTTAGATATACTTACATATAAAGAAAGGAGAAAGTCCATGAGAAACACCATGGGCTATTTGTCGACTCAATGACACTCTCACATACAGTTTTGCATTTCAGTCCTAACAGTGAACATGTTTTTACATCAAAATTGGGACTGCAGTTTGCTTGTTATGTGCTAAAATTTTGCATTTTATTATATATATTTTCTAGCATAGGATCAGTTACTTCCCTGGTAAGGAGTTAGAGTTTTTTTAAAAACACCAACAAGCACATTTTAGAATAATAGCTATTTTTTGTTTATACTAAATGGGGACACAGACTAGTGGGTTTTCAAGATTATTGGGTTTTTCTTATTAGCCTGCTGTGCTTTGGAAGCATGCCCTAAGACAGCTGGTAGAATGCCACAAATGAACTTTGAAAGGAGGGGGCATTCATAAATCAAGTTGTTAGAGCCGTGCAAACCATTGGGAGCAAGCAAGAGAACTAACTTTGCTTCAAAAGCTAATGGGATACCAATTTCTACTGCTCATGGTAATTCCTACCACTTCTTCAGTGTTTCCTTCATGTAGGGCAATGCATGGTTTTACAAACATTTAAACATTATCTAAATATGGAGAACAAAATAGTAGTTACGAGGGGTGAGGTAAAAGGAGGAAAAGGGGAAATGTAGGCTAGACAGTACAAAGCAGCATAATATGTAGGAGAAAAATGTAGAGCTCTAATTACAACATGAGGACAGGAACTAAATTATACTGTATTTGGGATTCATTCTAATGGAGTAGACTTTAGCTGCTCTTGCCACACCTGGAAAGGTGAGTTGATGGATATATTTGTCTGCTTCACTACAGTAATGGTTTCACGCTTTATATATGTCCCACAACACCATGTTGTTTACCTTAAATATGCACAATAAAATTTTTTAGAAGTTATTTCAGTGGATCTTCATAACCATCTGAGGTAGTCCGCATTTGAATTCTCACTTTACAAGGAGAAAGCCCAGTGCTAAAAGTGTTAGACCATAACTTAGGGCCTCACAGCTGGCCATGGAGTTTGCATTTGAACCAAGACCATCTAAAATCCAGAGCCTGTGTTCTCAACCACAGCCTTGCTAAAACACTGATAAAGACTTATTCAATTATATATTCTCTGTCTCTGTCACTGTCTGTCTCTGTCTCTCTCTCTGTCACATACACACACACTTCATTTGGGTATTTCTGTGTCTATGAATACACATACATTTGCCAGCTATATCAGAGTTGTAATACATAGGAGTTTAAACCTGGCATCTACAAATAGTGGAGGCAGAGCCTACATCAACACAGTAACACAGTGTCTGGTACTGAAAGTGACCATGTTCCTCAAACTTTTTTGTAGGTGTGGCTCAAGTGTTGAATAGACTTGATGGGAAACCTTTTGATGACGCAGATCAACGACTTTTTGAGGTAAGAAAATAACTATATAAACCAAGGGTCATAGCTGAGTCACTGAGAGTCTCCTGGTCACAGCTTGCCCACATTTGTAAGGATAAATCATCCTTAATGATTATTACATATAAACAGGGTACCAACATGTAAAGGAAGATTAGAAGAATATATACATGCATAGGTAAAAGTGGATTGTTTTTCAGTTATCAAATTATTTTGTAAACTGCATTTATTTTTATCTTAATTTCCTTATGAAGTCAAGTCTCTCTTTTTCCTCTGCAAATTGTTATTGTCACATCCTTGTCTGGTTTGTATATGTTCAGAGATGTGAGATCCTCAGTCAGCTTAGCCGGGTGTATCACCCTCTCTCTGCTTTGGTTTCCCAGTTCCCTCCTGCTGAACAATGGGTCTCCTTCCGGCACCAGGGACCCCAGGAAACCTCAGCTGTTTTCTCTAACCCAGAACATTTCACAGCTTCTTCATCAACTCATTCTAAATCAGTCTCCCTTCCCCTTAAAGTTTACCTTGTAGTTACTCTCACTTCATTTAGCAAAATATTCTACAGCCTAGTTACTCAAAGAGGTTGCTTTTGGTTTAATAGAATGGAAGTAACTAAAATCAACCCACAACCTAAATAAATTTAAAACACATTGAAACAGACTGTATGTTTTTAAATGAAGTCATTTCTTCACAATGGCATAAAATTAATAAATTTTTCTCATGTGCCATGGGAGCTATAAAGATGTTACATGACAATAGTAATTAAGAATTTTAATGTGTGTATTTCCCCAAGGTCTGCCTCTGTGTACAATAAAATTATATTTTCAGACCCATCTCTGATTACTGCCTGCTTTCATATTAAATTTTGTCAGTGAGTTATCACAATTTTTAATGAGTGGGCTTTCCCTCCCCTAGGCCTTTGTCATCTTTTGTGGCCTTGGAATCAACAACACAATTATGTATGATCAAGTGAAGAAGTCCTGGGCTAAGCAGTCCGTGGCTCTTGATGTAAGTACCGTATTTACACTACAATCCTGTGCTAAAGAGTCCCAATTTTATGGAGGAAAAAGTATCCTTCAAGCGGGGCTTAATCTCTTAATTTTTGTCTGTCTTTATTTGGAACTTAATCACTTTCAGACCATAGGTTCAAATTTGGTAAAAGCCGAAGACCCTCTCTAGAAAAATACATGTATATACGATGTTTCATGTATTTTCAGGGAGCTCGCAGATACTTTGACACACACCAGACATGTTCTACGATTAGATGAGGATTTCTACATGTTAGATCTATTAAGTAGTGGTAGTCAAAAGGCAAATTGTCAGGATTTAAAATGTAGTGTGAACTTAGATTTCAATATGTGTAGATATTCTACAACCTCACAGCTTTTCTTATCAAAGAAAACCTCACTGTGAAGATTTGTGGCCCGTAACTTCTAAGAAAAGAATTCTCTCCCATAATTCTCAGGTGATTATTTTGACCCAAGAACTGTTATTTTTCCAACATCTTGTTCTGCAGAAAGATCTTGTTTCTGTCCATGAGATACTTGTTGGGTAAGGCAGATAAAATGTCAGTGCCAAGTGAGCAATCTATAGAACACAGAATACAGGTGCAGTCTTCAAAATATTGTGGTAACCGAGCCAGATTTTGGTAGAAAGAGAAAAGCAAGGGGAAGGATGGGTAGGCGAATTGATGGTACTTGCAGTACTCTGGTTTAGGATTTTAAAAACATGCAATTATGGTTATTTAATCTATTCACTTTTTTTCCTCCTGGCTAGACTGACTTCTGGAAGCGGAGTTTTTATTCTTTATGTAATTTTATTTGCAATGCTTAGTGGGTGATTAACGCAGAGGAGGGATTTATTGAATAGTTTTTGAGCGGAGGGGAAGAAGGAAAGAACAGATTTTGCTATTATTCTCCTGAGATAGCCCCGCATTGCTTACATGTAACCCGCTCACAGTAAAGACTGAAGTAATGTCTGATGAATCAGTAAAAGGGTGAACTATAAACCAAACTCTGGATAGGTCTTGCTAGTAGGGCATTACGATCTGTGTGCAGAACTTTTTTTAAATAGTGGCTCTGTCATCTCACTCAGTTGTGGGAATTAAATCAGATGATGAATGTGAAGGTTTTAATGAGCAGTCGATAAAATCATAGCAACAACAATAGCCACTATATTTATTATCTGTAGCAATATATTTATTACTGAGAAATAATCAGGGGAAAGAGCAAAGGACAGGAATTTTGAATAGCAAATGTGAGTCGTGTGGTCAGCAAATTCTGATGGCAGCAGAGTTGCCTTCTCCCTTGTTTCTTCCTTCGCTATGAGACGACCACTCCTTATACCAATCACAAGTAAATCCTTGCTATCATGTCATGGTATCGTCAGCACCCACAGAAAGCGACTCGTGTTTCCCCACATTCTCACTCCCTGCCTGCCTTCTGCTGCATCTTCATCCTGATGAGAAAGAGCTAGAATAACTGAGTGGCCACTGACCCTGGCCAAGTGGCAGTGAAAGGTACCAGTCTCACTGGTATCACTTCCTAACACCGTAGGGCCTCAAGGAGACACTGCTACCTAGGAAGTGCTAATGGCCCCCACTATCCCTAGCCACAGTCTTCTCACCCGTGCACTGCTTATTCAGGTGAAAGTAAACACCCTCTTGTCTGCGTAACTCAGCTACCTTCTGTCCCTAGATTTAATAAAAACAAGTATTACATATACTACCAAATTTCTGGCTTAATTCTGAGCCTTATGAAAATCTCACCCTTAGAAGAGATTGACTTACGTGTGTTAAGTTGTAGGTGTCATGTGCTTTATTTTGTGTCAGTTGCCAAAAGTGAAATTCCCTATCAGATTCTAGCATTGCCATCTTGATTTTTCCCCACCTGCCCTCAGCCAGCCCTTTCCACTGGGGACCAAATGCTTGACTCCAGTAGTTGGGTGACATCCGTCCCACTCCCTGGCCTGGGAATCTACATGCAGGAGAGGCTACAAGGGTTCCTTATCCTCAGGACTTTATGAAGATAAAAAAAATGATTTTTTGAGAGCTACTAGACCTAAACTCAGGGACAGATTTCCATATTACTATAGTGTGTCAACTTCTGGATAAATATATAAAGCTCATGTACTTACAGATACTGTACATGAGTAAGTGTGATACTTTGTAAGTACTTCTATTAAAATTGTGTACTTACAGGTCTATACTTATAACCAACCTAGGCCCATAAAGGATTTGAGGCATTTTATAAGAATACAAATGAGCTAGCAAATTGTTTTAAAGATGTAATAATCATAACAAAGCCAAGAGAGAGAGAGAAAGCCAAGGAGGACAGGAGCAAACACCATGCTATTCCATATCTTCATTCCTCCTCTCAGAGGGCCCGGGCCAACCCATCCCTCTTTTCCATTGCAATGAAGGGAATATACCCCACCCAGTTTGGCCAGGTTCATCTTCTCTTGGTATTGTTTCAATGTTACATATTCTTTTTAGTCTTTACCTTGCTTTATCTTGTTTCAAGAAAAGCAATATTTAAAGTGTAGTTCCCTGAGCTAGGCTTGGTGGTGCACAGGTATAACTCAGCAGTCAGGAGGCTGAGGCAGAAAGATTCACGAGAGTTTGAGACCAGCATAAGCAACATCGAAGACCAAAGAAAAAGGAGTTGTCATTATCATAACCTTATCACATTGTCTCTTATTTTTCAGTTAATAACAAGTGTGGAGGGAAACAAGCCATTCCTTGGGTCTCAATAACAGTAATCTCCTTGGATCCCTTTCCCTCCAGAAAGGGAGCAGGGACAGCTCAAGACTGAGCTCCCGGGACTGCATTTCTCCCATGTGTTCAAGAGACTCTGGAGAGACAGAACAACGCTATTTTCTTCTGTCTTTCAAAACATCCTTCCTAAGGCATTTTTAATAAACAGAGTGGATTCTCTGAAAGGAAATATTCTTCAGATAAATTCTCTGGCAAGACTAATTCCCACAAATTGGATTGAATATAATCTCTGAAACACTCAGGCCTGCTTGGAGCCATTCTTCTTTAAACAAAGTATGTGGCTCTAACTTTTCTTTCCCTCCCATAGAGCTACTGATTTCCATGTATTTGTTTAATACTGGCTACTTTTCAAATTGCTTTGAAGTGCCATTTTAAATTGTACAAATTCCTATTAATACACACACATACCTTATATAAGCAAGTATATTTCTTTAAATGTTAGTTTGTACCACTTACCTGGGCAAAAAACCCAGAAGTTCATTGTCCTGAATAGGCTTAATTCAGGTATTACTTTGTATCAATATCTCCTGCAGAAGGAGGCTTTATGCAAGCAAGAGCAGTCGGGGCTGAAGTTAAATGTGCTGGTTTTAGCATTAGTCTGGTTAGTCTAGTCTGGATTGAATCCTGATTCAACAACTACTGACTCTTGGCAGGCCCGCTCAGTCCCAGTTCATTACTGTATTAGATAGGCAGGAGAAGGCTGCCGTAGCACACTCCTGCCGTAGCACACTCCTGCTGCCTCAGTTATGCCTCTTGTCCGTCGCCTGTATTGCTGGACATCTTCTTGCAGAAAATTCCAGTATATAGAAATACAAAATGCCACATCAAAAACAGCCAACAGTCCCTCCAAGTTACACATCTCCAAAAGGGGAAGCTTACCCTAAAAGATCCGCCTCCCTGAGGCCTCATACCACAACTTCAGCTCACCTTAGGTGTAATGCCCAAGGGGTGCAACATAGAATTATAAATATACACACCTTCCGCTTTCCTGGCCTTTAAAAAAAGGAGTGAATAATAATAATGATTGCCTGGATTTTATTTAACAATTGAATTATCAACTCAATTATTTTGGCAATTGCTTTGCTTAATTTCTCATAATTTAGTTATGCAACTCTATTAAGTTCTTTTCTCCGGTATATAAAATTAATATTCTGAGGTTCTTAGAGGGCAGAGATGCTCTTAAAGCTGAATAATAGAACAAAGAGAGAAATTTACTATTGCTTTTAATAACTTTAACTTTATGGTCCTCATTTCCATTCTGCATGGGTAGCTAAGAGCTCCAGAAGAGCTGTTTTAATATATGTTCATATCATCAGAGAGTAAGATGCTAAGAAATAAAGGGGGTAAACTTTACCTAGAAGTCAGAGCATGGAGAAAATACGGTGCAAATGTAGATGTAGACTATTACCTTCTCATTTTGCCCATCAAGAATTATCCTTTAGGGTGTCTTTCATAGTTATTGCAAATGAAGACTTACCTAACACTGATGAGAATTTTTCAGGAAATACAAGTTCGTGCACTGAGGGACACCTCATGCAGCTTTTATGATCAGAGGAGGGAGGGAATGAGGGTCAAGTAGAGGGTGAGAAAAAGGAACATGCGATCAGGAGCCAGGCTCCATTTATTCGACCTCCCCAAAGCCTCCTTGTCTATTTCTTCCTTCCCAATTGCCACAGCAACCACCCTACTTAAGGGCTTCATTACCTGTAGCCGGGCGATTGCAATAGCCTTCTACTCATTCTTCCTGCAACATTTTAGATTGCACCGCTCACCCACTCATAGCCGTTAAATTATTCCCCCATTACCTATCAGAGTATGAGTGTCCTGGGCTTTGGGGCCCTTGGAAATCTCACACCAAACTACTTTCCTACCCTTGGGTCCCATAGCTCTCCTCAGAGTTCTATGCTTCTTACAATCTCAAACACTTCATTGGCTATAAATCAGCCACCTGCTTCCCTGCCATCTGATCTTTCATATCCACCCCACTTACGTTATTCTGTTCCAATTATACCTTCTCCACTCCAAATTGCTCCATCACCGAAACGTTGGTTTGAATGTAGCCTGCTCTATACAGCTTCGGCTCTCCTGGTCATGTCTGCCGTTGCCCTGTTTCTTTCCTCTTCCAGAACGTTATTCCCTAGAGTACTATATGTGATCATGTCCTGACTATCTTTTATTCCTCTCTGGGTTTTTTTTTTGCATGAAATAATCAAGTTTGTGAATCAAAGTATCACTGTAATTATTCCTCAGTAAAGTGTATTGAAGAAAAGAATTCGTGCTGCCACAAAGAATTATTTGTCTTCCATGGCATCATTCTGAAAGGCAAAAGCTTGGGCTATGACGGACAAACTGCCATTCATTCCTAGTGTAGTCTTCCTGGATACAGACTGGTGTAGCATCGCCTCTGTATTCTCTTCTCCCCCAGCAGAAGTGCAGAGCTGTTTTATAGGGGGAGGAAAGTAGCGGAGTTTGGCAGTGAACATTTCTTCCCAAATACCATGTCCCTTGGGATATTCCCCTAGACGGGATGAGGACTGAGGAACCCACCTGGCTTCCTGAAGGTGAGGAAAGAAAGGTGCTTCTCCCATTAGAATTTCCTAAGTTCTAAGAGCAGATTTTCTCTAAGCGGGTGATTGAAAGAGCTAGATTCATAGGACGCAAACAGAATGCCACTTTATTCTTTCTTACCTTTTTAACCTTCTCTGTTCAATCAGTCTTCCCTGCTCCTGGATGAACACCGTGGAAGACGGCGTAGCTCTTCTGCACACAGAGGTGTTATATTGTTTCCAAGCTTCTCCTCTTCCTTCTAATCAGAACCCTATGGTCAAGTGTGGGTCACAGCGGACTTCACCTTTCCTGGCTTCACTCCGTACCCCAAGCCAGGCGAAGGACAGAAGGAGGGGGGTTGAAAGACAAAGCCTTATATGACAGGTGTTCTAACACGGCTTAGGGCCCTCTGCACCAGACAGCAGCATTCTTTTTCTGATGAGCCACTTTCAAAAACACAGCTCCATGGCTAGCCTTGTCCCCTTTGGCAATTATCTGATGTTGCTTTGCTCCTCCTGACAGCTTGCAATCCCTTCTCAGTCCCTGACTTCCATCGGCCCATCTGACACTCCTGTCCAGGGTTAGGTTCTTCTTCCAAGCAGTCCTCCTGCTCAGTGTCCTTGTTTGCTTGTAAATTGTGGGAAAGTAAAAACAACATGGAATTTATCATTTTTACCACTTGAAGTGTACACCTCAGTGGTATTAAACACACTCGCATTGTTGTGCAACTAGCACCACCACTCAGCGCCAGAACTTTTTTCATCTTCCCCATAGGAGACTCCTACCCCTGAAACATTAACTCTTCAACCCCCTCAGTCCATGAAAACAGCCATTTTAATTTTCCTATGAATCTACCTACTCTAGATGCCTCATATAAGTGGGAAAAACAGTATTTGTCCTTTTACAATTGGGTTATTTCACTTTCTTTGTGGCAGACTCTGTTCCAGGTGCTGAAATTCAGCATTGAAAGAACAAATTATATTCATACTCTCCTGACCCAGTATTCTGGTAGAAGACAGGCAGTCGGCAGGTAAACAAATAAATTTACAAGACAGAATCATGAGATTGTGTCATGAAGAAAATGAAGTGGGTTGTTTTAATGAAGAATGGCTGGAAATTAGGCGCTACAGACAGTACACTCAAAGCCACCTTGAGAAAGTGACAGCTGAGCTTTCTTATCTTATTCTTTTGTGTGTTTATTTCATAAATGTCATCCAAATCTATTTTCCTGTGCAGTTTTCTGCTCCGGTTCCAATGATCATGAAGATATCAGGGAGATTTCTGGGAGGTGATGATGTTTGCATGAAGTGATCATCAGAGGTGCATTCTCTTGGGGCTTTCGGAATGGAGTGCTGCCCAGCTGGCGAGGATTTATAGTACAAGCACCCTGGATCCTCTGCCACTGGCCACGCATGTCCCTTGGCTGTATGGGCAAAGGGGGAAAGTCAGTGTACTTAAGTTCTGAGCTGGCTCCCAGCATTCAGCATGGAGGCGCAGATTCAGTGTGAGTCTGCTGAGCTGGGGTGGTGCAGTGTTTTCCCGGCGGCATCTAGATCCTTCCATAGAGAGCTGTGTCTGTGTGCCTGGTTCACACTGGCATCCCCAGTGCTGGCCCTAGACTGGGCGCACAAGGCACATATAAGAAGTATTTGTCAAGTGCATCATGTACAAGTACAGCGCACAATTATAAAGTCCAGTGAGAATCTCAGACCTCAGTGTACACAGCATCAGCAGTTTTTCATGAAGTGCAGTGAAGGATGTAAAGTGCAGGCTTCAAAATCAGACTGTTCATTCTATCTCTGCCCCTTCCTCCATCTCTGGACAAGTCACCTAACTTAGGGGTTTTAGTGATGGTTCTGGCCTTTCACCCAGATACTGTGGGAAAAATGGAAGACCCTACATCAGTATTGAGCCAGAAATCTTTAAAAATCTTTATCTTTGGAACAGGTTTAGATTTACCTAAAAGTTAGGAAGATAATACAGAGTTCTTATATACCCCACCCTCAGTTTTCCCTAGTTTTCAATGTCTTAAACATTAATATGGTGAATTTGTTATGATTAATGAACCAGTGTTACTACGTTATTGTCAACTAAATCTATACTTTATTCCGATTTGCTTAGTCTTTCCCTACTATCTTTCTTCTGTTCCAGGATCCAACCCAGGATACCCTGTTACCCTGGATAATCACATATCCTTAGCATCTACTTGGTTGTGACAGGTTTTCATACTTTTCTTCTTTTCTCCTCCTCCTCCTTTGCCTCATTCCCCCCCTTTTCTCCCCCATCTCCTTAATTTTGCATTACTGAGAATTGAACCCAGTGCCTTTGCACTGAACTACATCCCCAGCCCTTTTTTATTTTTTATTTTGAAACAGGATTCCTCTAAATTGCTAAACTACCCAAGCTGGGCTCAAACTTGTGATCCTTCTCGACCAGGCCTTTTGGTTAGGCATTTTGTACAGTGTCGCTTTATTAGGATTTGCCTGATGTTTTTCTCATGATTATACTGTCGGAAGGCCCCAGAAATAAAGTGCCATTTTCATTGCCTCATATTGAGCGTGCACACTGTCAGAATGATTTAGTCCTGTTGGTGTTAACCTTGACCACATGGCTGAAGTAGTGTCTCTCAAGTTTCCCCACTGTGAAGTTATTCTTTTTTCCCTTTTTCTTGTTGTACTTGTTGGAAGGAAGTGGCTCTGCAAAGCTGCTTAAGGAGTGGCCAGTATGCCCCACTTTCTTGGGAGGTATTTATATAAGTATTTAGAGTTCTTCTTTATATTTATTATCTCTTTCCTTTATTTCCTTCCTCTCTTCCTTTATTTCTGTATATTTATATACTGATGGGTTTTTATTTTATATGATTCACTTACACTTTATCAGATATCAGTTTATGCCAGAATTCCATAATGTAATTTTTTAACAACAAAAAAAGAATTTATGCATTTGAACAAGTGGTTCTTCTCTGCTAGTAGTCAACAGAGGATTCTATACATTTGTAACAATCTTGTCAACATGTAAACATTTCTGAAACACTTTAATAGGATCTGTGAGGTCTGTGAGAAATAATCATTAATTCAATGAATTGCTCACCTAATGTGTGCCAGGAACTCAATCCTAACCAAAACAACACGATAGACACTGTGAAAATTTCATAAGACATAGTACAACAAATACTTCACATAATTTCAATCTAGAAGAGGTTAGAAACAAGTGACAAGAGACAAGTGTCACTACTGTGTAGTGTGAGAGTTTCAGGACTGACGTAGGTATAGCATTAGGGGAAGCAGAAGAAGGGCGTCTAATTCAGAAAGTTTGGTCATAACTGCTTTGCAGAGAAGGTAACTCCAGAGTATAGCAGTAAGCTACACAGTTTGGAAAGATAATCAGCAGCAGGGCTCCAGAGAGAAGGCATGAAAGTAGCGGGGTTGGAGCATCACCTCAGCTTCTCGGTACAACGAGGGCTAAGGACACACCGGGGGAGAGGCAGGGAGAGACTGGAGATGGGTCAGGTCACAAGATGCTTGTACCTCATGAGGAAGTCTGAACCTGATTCTAAAAGCGGTGGAGAATGATTGCAGAGTTTCAGCAGGAGAGGAACAGGATTAGTTTGACATTTCAGGAGATGCATCTTGGCATCTACAGAGGGAGTCATCTCAGTACTTTATAATCATACTTTGTTTTTTAACAAAAAAAGGTGACCGTATTTTTTATTTTATTTCCTGTTAAATTATATTTGGTGATCTTCCAAAATCAAATCCACCTTCATAGGATTTGTCATCACTGCCTTGGTGTAAGGAATGTGCTTCAAGATCCTGGACAAAAGTTACCAAACAGCAGGATATTTGGAATAACTCAGTGTAGTCCCCATGGTAACCCCAAGAAATAATTATTATTTGGATGCACTTGTTCTGGATCTTTGGAGAATTTTTCTCTCATTAGTTCATGTTCTTTTTTCTTCTGCTTTTGTGATGTGATGTGATTCTTTGTGTGTGCTTTTAAAAGTGCAGCATTTATGAAATGCTTAGCATGTTTCAGGTACTACATATTATATGCTTTAATACAAATATACATATATATCTCATTGAACCTTCACCAAAAACTATGGCTAACTGATATTATGGCTATTAAACAAATGAGCAAAAGGAGGCATAGAAAGGTTTAGAAACTTGCAGAGAGGGGTTCTGTGGCTTGCACTGCACAGCTAGTTGCAGAGCTGAATTCCAGCTTAGGCTTGTTATTTTCAAAGAACCACGTTGTACAGATATGCTGCAAGGTGTCTTTTGAGGACTATCTTATCAGCTGCAAGATTGCATTTCCCCTAGAGCTCTTGGTGGGCCATGGTAAAAGCTGGAAGACAGGGAAGGTAAAAGGCTTGTTTTCTGCATAAGGAGTTCTGCTTCTAGTCTATGAGATTGTGATGACAATGACAAGGGGACAAATAATGAAGAAGAACCAAATGATTCAAAAGCAAAAGGTGAATAAAACATCCTTGTAAATGAAAATTACTGGCTTACCATAAGGAACTGTTCCAGAATGCTTTGCTGTTCAGGGCACATTCTAGGAGTAAGCCAGGTTCTCTGCTGAGCTCCAGTAGCCTGCCTGATCCTCAGTTCAGTTCTGACCAAATCAAAGGCTGACTCTGAGTTAGGCTAATTATCCCAGGATGTGAAAAGGAGAATAGCCTTCTATAGGCAGGGATAGGCTTGCCTTAGCTTGCCAGCTCCTCCTGTAATCACTGGCTGGTGACACTCAGGCTTCGAATCAGCCAAGTAAGAAACTGCCACTTGCTTTGCATATGATGCTTACTATCTTGACAGCGCTTTAATGCAGTGGGCACTGAGGGGGTGCTACTTTCAAAAGGCAGTAAATTACACCTTGACAGATTGGAGGTACCTCACTCCCTTCCTCCAACCCCCACTCCACCTTACATGGGGCTTGTGTGAGCCTTGTAGCCTGTGCATTACAGACTCTTTCCACAGCCCTACCAAAAAATCAGGGGAATAAGGTGCACTCAGAGGAAACCAAATCTCTGGAATAAGCCCATGCTGGTTCTGACATTGACCTGGGGCATTTTAAGGTATCTGGGTGCATTTAAGGTACCTGGAATTTAATCTAGGTGATCCTAAGAACATAATCTGGGTGACATGTCCACAGGTGTTTGTCCGGCGCCGCTCCCGACCCGCAGAAGGCAGCACGCAGACAATCGGGTTCTGTAACGTGTTTCTTTATTGGACACAGCACAAACCCCACAGGAGTCCACTCTGCGTGGCTCCTTCCAGGCTGCTGCTGCCACTGCTTACTGTCACAGCGACTTATATATGAATGGTTAGCAAATCATACTACGCCACGTGGGCCTCCAGGATTGGTTTTAAGGCGGAGTAAGCAGGTACCTCTCTATATATGGTATACACAGAGTCAGCAACAAGAACCAGAAAACAGGATATAGGC
>PVLD010012004.1:0-62371 GCA_004027595.1 Dinomys branickii | reverse complement strand
TTGTTTCCTATTTTCTTCTAGACTTTTGTCTATTTCTCATCTGTGTAAATGGAGCATTTCTTCCATCATTGTTTTCATCTCGTTTTTTATCTGAGAAATCATTGTGGGTATGTGGGTTATTTCTGCTTTAAGTTCTTTTATGGCCTGTTGGAGTTGTTTAATTTCGGATGCAATCGTTTCATATCTTGAAGTTATGAGGCTTCCTGGTTCCCTTGTATTTTCATCTTCAAAACTTGTTCTGGGTGGGGTTGAGTTTTGAGACTGCGTTTTGCTCCTCTGTTTTCCCATTTTGGGGTATCAAATTCAAAATGTGGAGCTATAAATTCCACAGGCAGTTCAGCAGGCGGAGGTCTGCTGCAAAGGCTGCTCCAATGATTCCTTCTCTTTGGGAGAATGTCCCTTAAGCTTTCTGCTGAGATTTGTTCTTCTGTCTTCCCTTTTTTGGGTATCAGATTCAAAATATTGAGCAATAGATTCCCTAGGCAGTTCAGCAGGCAAAGGTCTTCTGCAGAGGCTGCTCCAATGACTTTTCTTTGGGGGAATGTCCCGTAAGCTTTCTGCTGAGAGTTCCGCTTAAAAGGCTGTACAGATGTTGGTTAGCTACTCCCTAGCGAGAGACCTGGGTGAGGTGTGTAAGACCGCTCCCCCGCCCTCCCAGGTTTCCCTGCAGGTATAGGGATGGATCTCCTCCCCCACTCGGTGATCTGGTCGCGAGCGCAGATAGCTCACCCGTTTTCGGAGTCCCTGCAGGCAGGAAGGTTCCAAGGTGCCAGTTTTTTGTGCTATGCTCGCGATCCGCCGCTCGCAGCCACTTGTTTCCTCGCGCTCTCCGGGTCTGGGGGAGGGAGTGGGATGCTCCGCTCCTATGCTGCTTGCGCCGCCCTGGCCGAGGGTCTAGGCTGCGCAGCCTGCCTGATGCGCGCAAAATGTGAGACTGCTGGGCGTTGCCGCTGCTAAAAAGCCGATCTCTGTCGGGAGTCGCTGGAAAGCTGCGCTGGCTCGGGAGGCGGGAGGGACGGAGCTGGCTGTGTCCCCAGGGCGGTCGGAGCCAGCCAAGCCCCCTATCCGCACGGAGCGTCTCTGGCTCCCAGCGTCTGGGGCTTTCCCGCGTCTCGCCACGGCAGTTTGGGCCGCCCTATCGCATCTCCCCCGGCAGCTCAGAGAAACACGTTCAGTTTGATCTTCCCAGCCGAGGTCTCGGCATTCACGCTCACCAAGTCTGTCTCGAGCTGGTGATGTTTATCCAGGAGGATCGCTCCTTTGCTGCTCACCTGGTCGCCATCTTCCTGGAAGTGGTCCTCCTGATACGCATTTTCATCCAAGCTGAAAATTTCCTGATCCAGGGTGAAGGTCCACATTCCCAGCCCAACACTAGGTCATCCTCGAGAAGCCAAGGTCTTTTAGGTGGAGTCTTTCTATGCATCCCAATTCTGTGGCCTTCATTTGGCCTCATCCCACCTGGGCCTTGCAGGACATGCTAAAAGCTGCAGAACCATCTTCCCAGAAACAGTTTCAGATTCAGACTCTAAAGCCCTGTTCCTCGTCCTCCGCGTCCCAGCTAGTGGGCGTCGTCTGGGAAGGGCAGCTGGGACCCTCATACTAACCCGGCAGCACCCTTTCGCCCGGCTCACAGCCCGCTGCAGCACGCGAGCATTGCGCAGGTCAGGCCGGCTGCTCCACCTTTCAATTTTTAATCAGAAAAACTGAGTCTCTCTTTTTGGATTCCGATCTTGTGTATCTGTTATCCCAAGCCCTAGTGCAGCGGTCATCTGATATGTGAAGTCAGAATGATGGTCTGTTCTTTATCTGTGCATCAGCTGCTGAAGAAAGCGTAATGCTGAACATTACGCTGCTCCACACCACTTCCTTAGACCAAGTACTTAACTCAAAGCCTCGAAAGTTTTCTAATTTAGCTTATAGTCACATGTCAACTTTTATGCTTTGTTCACTCTCTAGGCAGGTTTTTTTTTTTATTATTTTATTTTATGTTGTATATTCAGTTCAGAGGTTTCAATAATTCTTAAAGGCCTTCACCCTTGGTGTTTACTATATCATAATTGAATGTGCTCTGTGACAAGAAACATTTACTTTATTTTCTTGCTGACTTGTTACTGAGTTTTTATTCCTAGTTTTCCAACAGATCCTAGTGTTACTTTTTTAGTTGAAAGAAAAATGTGAAACACCTTATCTTTAAAGTCTTTGTATACACGCACATATGTACCTATACTCATTCTTCATACTTTCCAAAAAGTAATATTGCGTTCATGAATAGAGGAAGCCTCTAAAGGATACATTGTCACCATCTCAGGGATTCATATGCCCTACACAGCTTTAATTTACATTCCAAAGCTATGCAAATAGAAAAAGCTATTCAGAAATGTACCAACAAATCCATACATTGGGTAACACATCACAAAGAGCATATTAGTCATTCAACAAGTTTAAATGAAAAAAAAAAAGAGCACAAACATTTACATTATTTAAGTAAGCAGAGCTGCTGTTCCTACTGTAACTGACTAGTCTGTGTTGGCAATTTCCTTGTGCCCCCATTGCTATGTTATACAGCATTTTAAGTTGTTCTTTGGAGACATAGTAACTCCACCCCAAAACAAAAAATGACAAGTTCTCTTTTTCTTTTATTTTGGTAAAGAATACAATATTAGATTTTCCTTCCTAACAGAACTTATGTGTACAACACAATACTGTTTATATGCAGAACATTGTGCAGCAAATGACTATAACTTGTTTATCTTCCATAACTGATATTTTCTTCCCCATGAAGAGTAGGTCTCCATTTCTCCCCTCCTGCAGTCCCTGGAAACCTTCATAGCACTTAGTACCTCATTGAGTTTGACCATTCTGGATACCCTGTGAATGTGGAATCAGGTAATATTGAGTTTTGGGTGATTGTTTTATTTTACTTAAAATAATGTCTTCAGAGATCATTCATGTTGTTTCATAAAATAAGATTTTGTTTGTACCTGATTAATATGTCATTATATATCTTTTCCAAAAAATGTTACCAAATGGGTAATCTTGTTCACACTGTAAAGAAAGGTTTTCATTCTAAAGAAATTTGTGTGCCCTAAAATTTTAATTTACAGTAGAATCAATTCTACATTGCTGGTAATAAAATAGCACAACTCTGATCTTCACACTTCAGCTTAGATATTTTTAATTTTGAGATACTTGCAGGAAATATTTTAACAACTATATATACATGTTTATGAGTATATAGCATTTTGTAAATTCCTACAATTCATTTTAAATGTATTTTTTTCAAACTTTGATTGCAAATGACACTGGATTTTGCGAGAATATGGTTGAATACTTCTTTCCTTTTCTTATGAGCTACCTCTTAGAGTACAGTTACATAAGGAATTTTTCTGATTAAACAATTTGTGAATTTTATGTGATTCAAATACAGCCAAATTACATGGCTCTTTTGTCAAAACCCAAGTTTAATGTGAATAAACGTATTCAAAATTAATGAGTACCTTATCTTTACGATACCTTAGCAAAAACAGTAACTGTAAATGACTGTACACAATTTCTCCAATGAACTCTTGTAATATGGTGTCCATTAATGCACAGGACTCCCTTAGGTTCTAACAGTTTCTGACGAAGATCATTCTCATGAAGTAAAGGACATCAGATTGTTTCTGTTGCCATCTATGCAAGCAGTGGGCTGAATCTGACAAAAGTTAGTTGTCCTATTTCTGTGAGCTCTTTGCAGCTTGTTCTCAGTATCAGATACTTATAGTGCTGACATTTCAAAAGCACAGATGGTGCAGAGGAAGTCCTCCGACGTCAGAAGAGGGCGGTTTTAAATTTTTTCTCATGGGTTTAGAGAGATACAATTTGAAAGAGACAAAAAATTTTCACTAAGCTCTCTGCTTGCAGCTGAAAATTTGTTACCTCCAAAACACTTAAATCACAAAGATTCCACCTGAATTAGCTTCACTAAGTATAGCAGGTGGTTTCTGTGGCTTTAAACAATATTGATCTTCACATTCTTTGGATTAACAGTGAACAAATTTCCTGTAGGAAAGTTCATATTTTCTTCTTGTATAGTTTAGATTTCATTTGTCCCCCAAAGCCTCAGAAGTCAGAGGTAAGACTCCCCGAAAGTGCCTGGGTCACATGGGCTCTAATTTCTTCTGTGGATTATTCCACTTGAGATCATAATGCCATGGCATTATTACAAGGTAATGGAAAGTAAGCTGCTGTGGGATTATTGAAGGTAGAAAGGCAAGGGGGCTTGGCTTGGGGACTGTATCTTGTACCTGTCGCCCTCCTGTCTGACTTCATCCCCTTCTGCTTCCCAACCACCACGATGTGAGCCGCTCTGCTCCGCTGTACCCTTCCGCACTGAAGTTCTGCCTTCCTTCAGGCCCACAGCAATAGCATACACCTTTCATGGACTGAAAACTTTCAGCCATGAAACAACATAAATCAACTCCTATAAGGATACTTTCTTGTGTTTTGTCAGGGCAATTGCAAACTAACAAAACAACTTCCATTCACTGATACTGTGGTAGCTCCCTTTAATAGATTTTAAGTATAATACTGCTTGGTATAGGATGGCACTAACATATTTATTAAATTTTATTATAATTTCTGTGTCATGGATTTCTCTCACAGTTAAGAAATTTCAAACTCTAATTGTAACTTTTGTTCCTTGTTCTATTACTTCCTTGTCTTTAGCCTGCTAATTTTCCTAGTTTGCTATTTTGGAATGCCAAGGGTATAAATAAATGACTTTGAATGTTTCAACATACTATTATTTATTTAGTTTCAGAAAGAGTGACTTTTTACGTAGCATACATTAAGTTGAAAATAGAAAAGCACAATACTAATTAAAATACTCTTTTTCTGTTGCGATCTGATTTTAAAATCACCTAAAATCAGCTTCATTATTAGAGGATGAAAAAGGAACAGAAATAATACAAAGCTTCTATATAATCTTTAAACATAATTTTTTAATCGACATATGTATATTTAACTTTGTTTTTGAAAAATAAACATTTGTAAAATATTTATTTGCACATCAAGATTATTACAAAAAGTAAGTGGAAGTATCATTTGATTCTTTTAGGCCAGTAATTAGTTTTATGCAGCATTTTCACAGTAGTTTTTATTTACCGCAAAATTTTGAAAAAGGTCTGATTTATATGTATCTTTGAAAGAAGTGTGCATTTTATAAATGTTAATAATACACTAATAGCAAATTTACATTAATGTTAGGAGAAAACCTTACAAATTTCTATAACAATTTTAAAATTAATATACCATTTTTATTAGATGTCATCTTAAAAACTTACAGCATTTATAATTAGTTAGCTATCCTATTGCTGAGATACAACACCAACACCTGTAACTTAAACAGGAAAGATTTATTTGGGCACATAGTTACCGGGGATTCAGTGCAGAATCACCTGGGTCAAAGTAAGCAACATGATGGCAGAAGCACATGACAGCTCATAGCTGCTTAGTGCATGGCACCCTGAAATCCTAGCAAGGGAACGTTGCCTGAGGGGAAAGGTCCAGGGACTATATGCAGTAGCCAAGGTCACATTTCTATGACTTCCACAGACATACATCAAACTATGTTTTCCTACTAGTATTTCTTAATTCAATCAAGTTGACACATCATAGTTGTGACAGTTAACTGTGTCAATCTGAGTTACAAACACCCAACTAAACTGGCTCAGCACAGCTCCGGGTGTGGAAGACCCGCCCTAGGGAGGATTGCCTCCAGAAAGATAAAATGGGAAATATAGAAGGATAAACTTTTATTTCTTTGGAAGAGCTCTAGCTTTACTTTCACCTTGGATGATAGCTTCTAGTTTCCAGTGCAGAGTTTTCAGCCTGTAGCACAGGCCCTTTAGACTTCTGTCACAGGCCCTTTGGCCACCAGACACAGACTCACATGGCACACTACAGTGAAATTTTGACAGGACCTTTTGGATCTCCCATGTAGAGAAAGACCTTTTGCATTTTTTATACCTGACTCCTTGGGAGGAGCATTGTAAGCTCATATTGTAAATTACCATACATTTATATATCTTGCATGAAGTCTGTTTCTTTAGTAAGGACTTCCCGATGATACAAGGGTTAATGGTCACAATGTTAAATTGTTCTCATGATTATTTCTGCATTAATAAATAATATTCATTGTATAAATAAATATAAAAATTCAACTCTTCATTTTTACCTTTGAATTAATGATATTTCAAAAATAATTATTCCATGTCAACCTTATCAAACATATAATGAAGGCCATTTAGAATCATAACAGCTATAAGAAATCCAACATTTCAGAGGTAATCAGACTTAACAGATTGAGAGTTCTATTCCAGATCTAATTAAATGCATGTCCTTTTGCAATACAATTTGCATAGTTTTCTTCAAAATGAAGGTAAAGTACAATTATATATGTGCAAATACATATTTATATGTGCAAAAATAATCATTTTGGTGATTACACAATCATGTTGTACTACTTAATTATTGAGGAAATCCTCTGCATCAACAATGAGCACCCTCTTTTTGGCTAGATGAGATGTCTCAAATTTTTCATGTTGTTATAAAAGATTTTAAGAAATTCTTTTTACATAAAACTTTATCACTTTTCAATCATACATAAAGAGCAAATTCATTCAGGAAGAAATGGCAGGTCAAGTGAAATGTACATTTTCCATTAGATAAAACTTAAAAGTAATATCCAAAAAATTGCATAAAACTATGTTCTAACACAAGTAATGACATTCTGGTAAATATTATCTTTGCTAAAAGCAAAATATCTCAACTTACATAGTATATTTTGTGTCCTTAGTAGATTTTTCTAATTTAACTTCTATTATATTTTACTTACCTTAAGATAATGTATATTTTTTGATGTCTACTTTTAATTATTTTCTATTCTTTGGTATAGAAAATCTGTCTTTATTTGTAACATTTTTCAATGCATGACCATTTCTAATATATTTTAAAATTTGATTTTGCTGCAGAGGTATTGAACCCAGGACCTTATAAATGCTAGGCAAGAGTTCCCCCACTGAGACTGATCCAAAACTTTATTATCACTTTTATCCTGGGATTTTATGTGTAGTTTTATTGTGAATCTGCACAATTTTGTCTTAATTTTCTATATTTCAATATGTACATTTACTTGATTTACTATTTGCACTATGTGGATTTTAAAAATAATGTTAAAGTATGAATTTTTAATTCACTGTCTATAATACTTCCTATAAAGAGCTCTACTATTTTGATAAATTAATATCCTGTTTATAATTTTCTTTGCTTCCAAGCAATCAAATTCAGGTGTAAGATTTAGAGTGCTTGAGTTGGAAATCGTTGGGAAAACCAGATAATAGATAATGGATGATAGAGATACAAAAGAGATAACAGATGGTAATAGCGTGATCCATAGACTGTCCCGCGACTGTAACATCGAACTATATGCTAAAAGTTATATAATCAGTGATTTGGTAATTGAAGAATAAAATCATCCTTGCTGTCATGGTTGATACACTTGTCAAGAGTCTAGAGGTTTGGCTAAGTGAATCAACAGTTTCATATCTTGGGGTGAAAAGGATATGTCCTTACCCTTTGGGGATGTTGTTTATTGTGTTAATTGTAGAAGTTTAAAAGCTTAACTATGTGACTCAGGAGGGAGCCAGCGTGCTTACATTACACTCATCCTGAGCCTGTACAAGAGAAAGGCATACAGAGAGCGTGAGAATAGAAGACCACCTCCACCCCCCAGAGCAGGTAGGCTGTGTATAAAAGAATAATAAGAGACTGCCTGCTGGTTCTTCAGAGTTGTTCCAGTCTTCACTCGCCTTAGCTCGCTCATCTCGTGGCTTCTGGTGCAGACTGTTTGGCTTCCGCCTGGGACTCTTCAGCCTTCTGGTGTAGGCTCTCCGGCCTTCATTGTAAATTCTTCGGCAATCCGTTGCAGACCCATCAACCTCGCGATACAGACTTACACAGACACTGCAGTGAGCTCCAGGCCTGGGGCTGAGCTCTTCAGTTTCCAGCGTACAGACACCCCCTGCACGTTTCCTCATCCAAATCTGTGGCTGACCACTGTAAGCCAAGCTTACAATTTCTTACACATCTATATATATTATGTTATGTCTGTTTCCCTAGTAAACCTTGAGTGTTACATTTATGTTAGAAGAAATATCATTAAAGTACATTAAATATGATAGACTAAGTTGTGTCTTCCTTCTAGACTATATTTACAAGAGCTTTTTTGGCCTTTCTTTAATAATATTTTACACTTATAAATTAGGTCAGTGTACTGAAATATATGTACTTTGCCATGTCACAGACAAAATATCACTCAAACTGAAAATACATAAAATCATATGATCAAATGAAACTGTTACGATAAGGGATAGTTTAAGGAACTTGTTTGGACTAGCATGTGTGGAGAAATCTCAAGAAAACTTGTTCTCTCTTAGCTCAGAAAAGGTTAATAAACTCACATGTAAAAGTACTAGAAAGGACAACCAAAGTAATTATCTTATGAGACTTTTTTGGAGCCCAGGTAATGGTCTAGAAAATATTCTAAAGTTATTGATTTTTTAGAAGGAACTAATGAATGGAATGAAAAGTTGTCAGCACAAGTTGTAGAGTCACAGTTCCAAACTAATGTTGTAAATCAGCTTTAATAGAGCTATTGATAAGGTTGTCAAGGACAATGTGCCATGTATAATATAAAAAAAGTTGAACTCAAACTGTGTGCAGCTTCAACAGACAGTGCATATGAGGATTGTTCAAAATGAACTATGGTTGAAGTTATAAGAAAGTCATTCTGAATTTAGAAAATAATGTCTTTCATTAAATTTTCTTTAAAATATTTATTCTTTAAATATTTCTAGATTTTTTCTTATTTTATTAGCTTTATAAAATTCTAAAATCCTTATTTCTGTATGTCACAATGTAATTATTAAAATTTTTTCTTACTATTAACATAAGTTTGAAAAGTACATGCTGTTGAATATCTCATTACCCAATTACAAAGAAGATATTTATTTTGTAAAATAAAAAGCCTCATTTGTATATATGTAATCACAATTAGAATTGAATAGAGCAAAAAGTTTGGTTCAGACAAGGGGGAGATTTAAGGCAAGGAAGTGATAGATAAACTGCAATTTCACTCCATTAACTTAAATTACATTCAGTCAGGTGTTTGTAAAACAAAGAAAAATACCTAAATAAAATATTAGGTAGTATAATTTTCTTATACGTGCATACTCACAGAAAAACATGAAGACAGTGACACTGAATTACAAGTTAACTAATGTTGTGCCAAATTTTATCAAAATTGTTTCTACCAAATTTCTTTCCAAACTATTTATGAACCATATTTTGTCTGTAAATCATTTTCTGTAACATTTGGTGAAAGTAACCTTAAATCCTACAGAAGAAAGTATCTTTCATTCTGCAATCATATTTTTCCTCACTTTCTCTTTAAAATAACTCTACATGCTAAGCACTGATTTTTTGGGAAATGGGTAATAGAAAATCAGAAGAAATCATAACCCTTGTGCAGCTTCCATTCTAGCAGGAAGAGAAAACTCATAAATACATATAACGATGCAGTGCACAAGCATGTTTCTAACAATGAGTAACCAACTATATGACAATGGTCCCATGAAATTATCAGAGCTGAAAACTTACCATAGATGTGTGACATCATACTTCTCAAAATAACATAATGCAGTGAATTACTTAAGTGTATTTCATGATGTAGATACAAACAATCCTATTCTACTAGAATTCATATAAGAACATAGCACAGTTTATAACATAGTACTTCATAGTGACACTAAACCACTATTTTGCTGGTTTCTTTTTGATAAGTTGCTATTTCATCATTATTTTAAAGTGTACCCCTTCTTTTCATAAAACGAGTTTACTATTTAACTGTCTTCCATGCTGCACAGGCAATAGACTCATTTATATGAGGTTTATGCATAAATTGTTTATATCATTTTCTTTTGTACTTAACTTATTGCTCACCATGGTCCCTAGAGAAATTGGCTATACAAATATAGGTACCATAGAGACTAGCTTCTTAGCCATTTATAAATTCTAGCTTTGTTTGTTTAGATGATTTTCACTACATGTTACAAAATTTCTCAACAATGCATTTTCAAAACCTATCCTCTCATTAAGTGACATACAATTGTAAAGAATCACACAAAATAATTTGCAAGGCAATATGAAAAGAGAGAAAATAAAACTGATAGGTGATAAAGCTGTTGTAGAAGAGTAGTTCAGAGAGGCATTTGCATATGAGCAGAGCCTGAGTGGAATATGAGGCAAGTCATGGAGGAGATTTTTTTAAAATTTGATCTTGTGGCCTATTTTTAGAAGGAGGGTATGAACTCCAGCCCAACTCTTATGGGGTTTGAAAGATTTACTCTTGGTTGTTTATAGATTTATTTTTCATGGGATATTTCTATGTCCTTGCAAATAACCAAAACATAAAGCACTTGAGTTGTGACCAGGTAGTTCTCTGGAAGAAAAATTAAGTAGAGGCAGACATCTGCTTTTGTTTGACATGTCAGGTTCTTCTCGCCAATATATACCATATTGGAAAAGTCCTGACAGTGAACTAAATCAAGCTCAGTGGCACTTGTCAGATTAGAGCACAAAGGGGGCAATTCAGCAAACTACATGAGGTGGCAGAAGCAGCCGGCTTCAGTTCCAGAAAGAACAAGACAATACTCCTTGCAGCGGAGCCAAATGGAAAGAAGAAACTTTCTTGACCAATGCTCTTTACCAATGAATGGGGAAAGAGCTGTGGACCAAAGCCTTGATTAGTGTCCGAGGAGATACCCCAGCCAGTTTCCTGTGAGAAGTGATAGCGAGTTTAGAGTAGGCAAGTGTGAGCTCAGTGGAGTCACAACGTGACTGGAAAGTGGTCATTATGACATGTTGGAACTATACATGCTCCAACATGCTGTGTGTGAGTGGAATGAGCAAGGTTTTGTCTGGCTGTCTCATAGGAGGTGATTACTAGGAGGAAGTTTAGTAGATGTCTGATTCAAGCAGTCTGAAAAACTGTGAGGAGATGGAGAATGTTGTGTGAAGACTGTGAAACTGCTTTTAGTATAGGAAAGTCCAACTTACACTCCAAATGAACGCCAGAGCAAAATGAAACGCAAGTCCACTACAGGGAACATTCCTGGCATGGAGAAGAAAAAGAAAAACAACTGCTATAATTAAATTTTAGTTAATGAAGAAGAGCAAAAACATAAATCCTCCTAAAATAGAGTGAACTGAGGGTGACAGAGAAAATCCCCAGGCTAATGTAAGCTTTTGATGTCCTACATACTGTTTTGTTTCTTTTGCTGTTGTCCATAGATGAAGGCAAACCTTAGAGTAGTTACGGTAGTTACTATGCTGAAAAGATTGGCATAGCAATGACATTAGAGTTGTGCTCTTAAAAAATACCGCTCTAATATTAATATTAATTTGGATAAAAGAGACTGTACAACTTTCAAGGGAGACTGATGAAGACCACTTAGATTATTATTACCACAGTTCAGATGAAATACTCTCACACATATTTTAAAGAAAATTTTCAGAGTATATAATAATTATCAGATATACCCAAGGGTACAACCAAGGTCAAAAGTAATAAGGTGTTGCACAGTCAGTGGTGTTAAGTGAAATTTGTTAAAAGCAGTGTCACTTGATAAGGGACAGTGGGAATAAATAATCAAGAAATATTTATTTATATAATACATAATTTATTACAAAATGCCTCAGTTTTGTGTATATTGTATATTAAATGTGACATTTATTTATGATTTAACTTTTTTAACCAAAAGTATGAGTCAATGTCCTATGAAATTTACTGTAATTCTTCAACATTATATATTGAATTTGAATATAGTGTAAGTTCTCAGAGAATCCACTTTTCTATTTCTTTGGGTATGCAATTGTGCTCATATTCTAACCAAACCTACAAATTTCAGGCAAACTCCACTGGAAAAATGATTAAAAGTTGTTGTAAGAGCATAATAGAGCCTTAAAGCTTGAATTTAAGTAATTTACAAAATAAATATGTTCTTAAATTATCAAAGTGCAAATATTAAATTAGATTTGAGGAAATTGAAAGCTTCACTCACATTTGAAACTCTTTTTTGTACTATTATTGAAAATTGCCTATAAATTTTATTTAAATCTTATTTTTATTTCACTGATTTTCAGGAGCTAGGGACTCAAAACTATGGTTTCTTTTATGCTACACAAGTGATATATCACTGAGCTGCTCAATCAATCTGAAAGGCATTTTAATGAACTTATAATGCTGTATTATAAACTTAATAAGCTGATCTATTTGGAGACAATAATAAAATAATTAACTACATAATTTTGTAACATTTAATCCATGCACAATATAATTGATTTAGATATTGTTGTATAGGAAGAAAATTTTGATATATTTGCTTTAGTACACTTATTAGTTTATGCTCACTATTTTGTTAATAAATTATCTACATACGTTGATAAATTAATCTACACATCTGAAAATACATGTTTAGGCAGCTTAAATCGTAGTTTCACTTTCCCCAGTATTTTCTGCACTGCTTATTTTTCCAACATAGTGGAAAAGCACTTATTTTCCAGATATGGTTTCTAGTATTTGCCATTACCATCCTCAATAATTGAAACCAGGTGGATTTTCTATGGCAAATCCTTCCACATTTCTTAACAATAACTTTAGTGGAGCATAGCAAAAAATGCACTAGTAGAAAAATGCTAAGTTTCTGGCATGAACTACAGAATAAGGATTTCTTTCTGTGTCTTCTTCCAGGGTTTGCAGGTATGGTTAAAATGGTTCAATTCATTTGAATGAGACAGATTTGAAGTTAAATACTTTCCTTTTATCCTGGTGAAATGTTTCCCCTCCAATCTGTTTTGCCTATGGAGTACTAAACTTTTAGCATTTTTCAAGCAAAAGTAATGGCTCATAACATGCCAAAATATTTGTTCAATTTTTGTTGATAGTGGAGGACTAAACTCAATATGAAACTGTTAAAGACCATTATAAGAACTTGGCTTACAGAAGAATTAGAGAATTAAGAGAAGAAATACCTCAGACTCTGAATAAATATGATTCACAGGGCTATTTTCTAACAGAGTATGTATGGTATTGTCTTTTATTTCAATTAGACATGGTAAATAGAAAATCTGTGCTTTAGAATGAGCACACTGCCACATAGTTAATTTCAGTAAAGACACAATATATTCAAATATATAATCTGCTAAGATATGTTCTATATAGATAATGACCAAAGCTATTTCAAATTCTTGTTGTACAATAAAGCAAGCTATTTTTCTTTTGACTCACATATTCTATTAATATTACAAATTTTAACGGTCTCAAAGATGAATACCTGTATGCAAGAAAATACCACAAATAAGCCACATGTTTAAAACGGTGAGTATTGTCCCTTTGGATATTGATTATGAGCTACAGAGAGCTACATTTTTCTTAACTTCAACGATTCTATGAGAAATTGAGGGAGTTACTACAGGACTTAATAAATTTGTTACAAAAACATTTTGTTTTGTGAGTAGTGTGACTTGACATAAGTTTCTTCAAGATTTAGAATGAGCAAAATGTCATTTTCACGTACATTGGTGAAATGATATTTAAAAACTTTAGATTATTGTAAAACACTAAACTGTATTAACATATGCATTAGTGTCAATTTATTCTTTCTATTTGTTTTAGACAGGGTCTCACTATGTAGGACTTGAACTCATGTAGTCAAACCTACCTCAAACTCATGGTGCTGCTCCTGCCTCAGCCTTCCAAATTCTTACACTACCATGCCTGGCTCTTAAGGTATGGTTAGCATATATCTGACTTCAGGAAACATTATTCCTTGAATACATCAAGAAAGAAATTGATAGCACATTATTGCTTTTTATATTGAAAAACAAAATTTGAACAATTTATGTAGTGATTCACTTCCTATCATGCTCAATATGTACAAACTAACATCAGAAAGCACTTCGATTTCTTTTGATAAATTTCTTCAGAAAATTTTGAAATTCTTAAAAATATTTATGATGAATTCATATTTTCTCATAGTGGCAAGTGAAATTGTTTGTGCCAAAACTTAGCAGAAATGCATAAAATAGCCTCTGTTTGAAATGATTAGAAATTTGGACAGAAAATGAGATGCCCCCTGACCACTTTTATACAAAATCTATAACGAGTGATGGAAAGTGAACGACTGCTCACTAAAGCGGCTTTCCCTTTTGTGCTTCCTGCATGCTGTCTGCTCTGCGCTGGGTCTCTGATTGAGGCAGACCAAAGGGACAGTGGCCACAGCAGAGTGGCGCCCATCTCCCTGCCTTTAGCTGAGATCCCTGGAACTAAACCGTTCAAGTAAAAGAGAAGGGTGTTGAGAACTGCAGGGAAAGTTTACTTTGCGCAAAATGCAGAAGAAGGAAAAGTGAAATTAAGGAGGGAGAATGAAGAGCAGAAACAGACAGTGGTGAAAGAGGAGAGAAGTCTGGGTGATGTAGTAAGATACTGAGAGCTCATGGTCCCAGACTTGACCTAGTAGTGCATCTGGATTCCAAGTGTACGCAGTCTCAGTGAGGCGGGAATGTTTTACATCTTTAACTTACCTTGAGGCAGTCTAAAGTCTATGGTAGCAAGAGAAAGTTTACAGACCTTTTAGACAGATGGGACAAATTGTCTATATCGCAGAGATCATTATTTTGCTTAAGAACAATGGCCAATAAACTAAAATATTACAAAGCCCGTAGGGAATAAGGTAAGCCTAAGTGAAAAATCAAGAGAAACTATATTTACTAACCACGCGTAGTCTACAGATATTATATTTATTATATGATCAGATATTATATTTATTGTATGATCTAATGTTTAGGATAATCTATTATTTAAAATAAATTCTAAAAAATAATAGAACTCACGAAAAGTAGCAAAGCAGATTTTCAGAACCACCAGCAAAACAAGTATAAACTTGCACTTTCTCCCGTATCAGAGAAATGGTACTAGCTATTTCACTGCATTTTTTAATAGGAAGGAAACTGGAAATACATGAAAAAGTCAGTGATTAGACAACAGATGTCACAGGACTGTAATATGTGATTGAATGAAAATAAGCACGGTAAGCCCCAATGCTGCACCAAGTGTCTCCTGAAGAAAATTTCCAAAGCATAAAAATGGATAACTCCAATAGCACAGAGGCTATGGGGAGTTGAAGTAGAAACCATAATTCTTGGTAGCTAAAGTACTAAGATTTGCAGGAGGCAACACTACAAAGGGAGAGATCCATAGGAAAAAAAAAGTCTACAGGAACATCCATCAATGATGCTACTTTACCCACCGCGATGGTGACAACAGAAGATCCGAACAATAGGAGAGACTATTTGACCATTTAAGAGTAGGGATCTACTTCAACTTGGTGTGTGTTCAGTAGCGCCACCTAAAGGATCAGGACTCAACTGTACGTATTAAATTACTTTTCAGGAATAGGTTAAACATATCCAACAAAAATTAAAAACAGCTTCAAAATTTTAAAGTCTTCCCTTCAAGTAACATAATTCCCTAACAGTATGGTACTCATAGATAGAAGTCAACCAAATGCAGTGATACCTCGGTTCCCAACTTCACTTGTTTTACACTCTGAAGGAAGATGGCTGTGTTTATGTTTGTGCAGGGAAGATGGCCATGGTTATTTTGTCATCTAAGGCAGAGTTTGTGAACAAAAGCAAACTTTTGCTGCACAGTTTTCTTTGCAAACCCAACTGCTTGCAGATTGAAGCATTTGTGACTGAAGATATTACTGGGAGATATATGTCTGACAGACTCATAGCACTAGGTTTATTGTGCACTTGTAAATGATATCTGATTATAAATGGTTTAAGCAACAACAAAAAAAATATTTCCCAGACACTCTGCCACCACTGAAGGTTGGATGTCCCGGGAGCATGCTCCAAACTGACAGAATGGTTCCCAGCATCACCATTTTGGGTCATGATGTCAAAAGAAGAATACAGCATATCATGCACTATTTCTAAAGTGTTTGGTCACATATTCTGCAATAGTGTAAAATAATTTTATTTTTTGAAGATAGGAGATAATCCATATTAACGCATATTGGGAACTGACTGAATACTACTCTAAGAAAAGTACAGACAGGGCTTCACAGGTAATTCACTAGCTGTGGGACACTAGACATAAGGATCAAGGCCCAATTGACCTTCCTTTTGGACACAAAAGGGGAAACAGTAAGCTGTTTCCCCTTTGGCAATGTGCCAGCTGCGGCCTGTTGCAAGTTCCAGGGAAGAAATCAACAACAGCTGAGATCTTGTTTAGAGAAATACTCACCCAGATGCACTTGCCAAATAGTGAGAAACAGACGAATTTTCCATTACCTAACTGCTTGCTGCCGTGCCTAAGTGGAGTAAAAGAAAGATGAGCCGGATGCTCAGAGTTCATTGTCCACTAGAGGCAACAACCCCCTGGCCATTCTTTCAAAATTATCTCTGTGTCTTGTCTTTAATCTCTGTTTACCCCCCTCTTCCCCCAACCCCGTTAGGCATTCCTAGCAGACCGGGTTTCTGCAACTAGTGTCTCATTAGAGTTTCAGCGGGATGATTTGTAGTGAGGTAAGATGACAACTAGGCTTATATGCGAAGAGAAAATCAGGGAAAGGATGAGAATGCTGAGTGTATGTTTGTGTGGGTGGTTCTGCTTTTGTTTTATTGGAGGACATGATGGACAGAACGATTCTTTTAGTGTCAAAAGAGGTATAAACAGGTGATAAACTTGTGGCCAAAAAAATATTCACCACTTCTCCTTTTGAAACAAAAATTATAATTACTTAGTTTCCTCATTGCTCAGATTTTAAGCTTATTTCTTGGTCCTGAAAAGGATTTCTCGACTCCTTGGTATACTTCTCTTCTCATTCTATATGTAGTCAAATTGATGCAGACTCAACTAACATACACATGCTAAGGCATAAACACGTATTTCTAGCCAAGATCACACTTAAAATTCAAAGTGTATATCTGAAGTCTTCCTGAATCACAAAATTTATGTAAAGTTGTTCAGATTTACAATGCATGATATATATCCTTTTAGTTCAACCACTTTTTTCTAATAGTGTATGATGACTAGTATAAATATCTGATTTTTGTTATATAGGTTTAATATCTTATATCTTCTTATATAAGAAGACAAGTCCTTTATGATTTTGTCTAATTATTTTTAATTCCAATTTTCTTGCAAATAACAGCCTTTGCCATTATTGAAAGCTGAAAGCTGGTTATCTCTCATTCACTTCTTCCCTGAATTTTCTTTAAACTTTCTCTCGAATTCAGATGAATTATCCCTTTACTCCCAACTTGTCTTCTAGACTTTTCTTTTAAAATGCTGTTTTTGCATGGCATTTTGTCTTACTTTTTTTTTCAAATTTTTTCTTCTTCTTACAGTACAAAAGAAAAGCCAGACTTTTTCCTTGCCTAGCAAACCATGATATTTTCTGTTCAGTTCACAAGTGTCTGAGTTACTGTTCTCATTGCTGAAAAAAAAAATACCCAACGTACAAAGTAAAAGGAGAAATGATTTATTCAGCTCAAAGTTTGTAGATGTTTCAGCAAAGAGTTGGCTGGCTCCAATGCAGGGCAGCATGGCAGAGGGGAAGTGCAGGGGAGAAACAGTCCATGGTGTGGCCAGGCAAGCAGCAAGCAGCAAGCAGAAACACAAGTGGCAATGCCAACAGCAGAAGCACCAGCAGCCTGCCTTCTTCCTCCTTCATAGTCCATCAAGTATGCAAGCTGCTTGAGTGGTACGATTTGCTATCAGGGCAGGACACCTCAGCATCACACTCTTAAACTCAGTATCATGCCTGTAATCCACATTCACACATTCTAATCCAGCCATTTTCACAGCTCCCCAATGATGAGCACATGAGGTTTTGGGGAGACACCTAGATAGACACAGCCGTAATGTCGGCTTTATAGACCCCTCTGTTTGGAAGCAGCATTGTCTCAGAGACTAGGCACTGGTCATTTCTAGGTCTACCAGAAGTAAAAATTATCTTGAAATGTTAGTGTCCAGTTACAAAATATCTCAGAATTTTTAAAAAAGTGTCAATTTATCTCAGAATAAATTTGTATGAGATTTAAGTAATTTATTTAAAGTCTAAATAGTATAATTTATACTAAACTTTGAATAAATGTAGGTAGCTTCTGATGGCTAAAACATGTTTGTACTTTTGCCACAGTAGCATAATTTTGGATGACTCTGTAGATAATATTTATAATTTCCCTGTGTCCTTGTTCATGCCTTGTTCATGTCTTGTTCATGTCTTTGTTCATGTTCCTAGTTTATATTTAATTTTTTGTGTGTGACGGGAAAGTGAGGGTGTTAACCAACCTGCATTTTTGCTCAAAGACTCATAACAAAATCTCTTCTAAACATTTTCTCTATATCCATGATGTTTGTTTCATAAATTTTGTTCATAATTCATATAATTAATGGCTATAATTTGTTGCTGTAGAGCTACCTCCAAACTAAAGCAGAAAAAAATAATTACACAGGCCTAGTAGTTTATCAAATATAGAAGCTTTATTTTATTTAAATGTAGTGCAAATTAATTAGCAATATATCTATCATCTCATGTGTTTAATATATTTTTAGCTAGTAGTTGATAGCATTAGGTGATTGATCTAAATAATAAATTAATGGAGTAAAATGTTAATTGTGAGGTTAGAAGCAATTATCTAAGAACTGTACTGCATCATCACATTTGATGTTAAATATCATATCCACTGATGCCAATGCTTTATTTATAGCCTGTACTTAAGCTGCAATAGTTATATAGTCAGAAGACACTTCTGCTATTAGATGATTGAATTGTGGTTGACCTCGTATTTAACTTGGTAGGTGAGTCCATTGGACAATACTTTATTGAGCACTTGTATACCCACTATAATACCCAGTACTTAAAGACATACTCAAGGTATGTAATGGAACCTTCCACAGAAGGTAATAATTTGGTAACTGAATACTTAAATTGTAGGACATTTGATTCACTTAATTGTAATTCTGATTAAGCATTGAATGGGATTTGAAAGTTGTAAATACTGTATTGAATTTCAAGATAGCTTTTATTGCAAGAAAATTTGTGCATGTCTGAATCCATGGAAAGAACCTACTTAATCATTCTCATTCATACTTAGATCCTATCCAAATCCAGACTGAATTACTTTTCAGATGTCCCCAGATTTGCTGTTGAGAATTTAGGATTTCTGTATCTCCAAATAAACTGACAGATAAGCAAGGAGTTTTATTCATTTAAAAATACTTACAAGGATATGTGACATTTCTTGTGAAATATGAATGTAAGAGCTTTTATAGAAAATGTCTGCCAGCAAAATTTTCATACACTTTTGAAACATTTGGATTCCTAGGACAGCTACCAATTTATGGCTGAGCCAAAGGGATTTTCCAATGAGAAATGTGAGGCTGGCACGTAAGGTAAACCTGCCATTCAGATGCAGTTTGAGAGTACATTTGGGGTTTTGTAATCCTCAGGAACATCAAGCTTTGGTTTCTTCTGACTTCAATTGAATAACATGTTTTAATAGAAAAGCACTAGTGAGAAAAGATATAATGGTTGACTTTATTCCTCTTGCAATTCATAAAAGAAATATTTGATTCTGGTCAGCATTCAGCAAACATAACTCTGAGCACGGAAGAGTCCTTTTGATCACCAGTGGTAGCACCATTAACTGTTCTTTTCTTCTTTCAATAAAATCAAGCCTTTTTCTTCTAGAAAGTGTAATGAAGTTGTTCTTTGGAAGAGCTTTTAGAATTATGGTGAAATTTGTTCTGTTACTGTCTGCGTTGTGCACACTTGCTATAATTTCTATTGTCTGGTTTGCTTTTACCATTACCAAAGCATTTCCAATCTTATTATTTCTGTCATAAAAACCCATTCTCAAATGTCAGTCTTACAATATTTTGTGCAAGGAGTATGTACCATCTTCCAAATAATTCCTTTAAATATTATTGGAGAGGTGTCTGACTTTAGCTATTTATAGTATACATTTTGTACATTCTTAAAGAGTACAAATCTCAGAGAGAAAATAATCTCCAAATATATCAGGAAAACCAAACACTTAATTGAAGTACAAACTGTAGATCAGTTAACATGAGAGTTTGTTTTAGGCCCAATGTGACACAATGGTAACTGATACACTGAGGAACTAATAGAAATTTCTATATTCATTGAACATAGTTTTGAGATGTGATGTACAATAAAAATACAATATATGAAAATATATGTAATATATGAAACTAGAAATATATAAAATAGAAACATGAAAATGAATGTACATTAATGCCATATTATATGTGCAATTATAGAATACAACCATTTATGCATTATGATGTTGCTGCAAAATAATATTTTAATAAAATGAAACAGGCTTTATGTTATTCTTTCCTACTAAAGAGAACCATCAAGAAAACAAATTCTCCCTTCTGAGCAAAGGAAAAGTTTAGAAATTCTTATACGCTTGTTATTATTCTCCAAATTAAAAGGTCGATACAACTAAAGAAAGGCTCACCTTAAATAGCTTTTTTTCTCTTTCTGAGACAGGGTCTCGCTATGCAGTTCAGTCTGGCCTTGAGCTCACTTTGTAGACCAGGCTGGTTTGAAACTCATAATGATCCTCTTGCCTCAGCCTCCGGAGTGCTGGGATTACAGGGGTGCAGCACCACACTTCGTTTGAACTTAAATATCTTTCTCATTTAAAGAGAACATTTCTTTTCAATAGTAAAAGCCTTATTTCTCAAATGTTCTCTTGTACCAAAGTATAAGAACTTGCTGAACAAAGCCTCTTTCTTCAAGAGATGATGTTTATTATTGTTACCCTTCCAAAGACCACATTAACAATGTCAATTGCAGTAGTTCGCTCTCATTTTTTCATTTATAATAATGAGATTTAAATAGTTTGTATTTTCTTATGTTTTACTAAACTATTCTATATATTTTTACTCTTGACATTATGAAAGATCATATTGTATTCCACGTTCATAATTATAGTATATTTTTCTCAGTTAATAAATACAATAAATATTTCATAGAATGAACTACAAAATATTTGTAGATACTTTGAGACTAATAAAGTATCTTTATCATAGGATTGAAAGTTTCTTCCTTTTTCTCCCTCCAGCAGTCTATTTTTTCCTGTGAGAATTAATGTCCTGCACTTTATCTATAAAATATTCATCACTGAATATTTTAGTTATTTACTGATGTTTTAAAAAATTTTGAAAAGACTTAGAAGTTTCAGGCACTATAATTTTAGCATTGTTTCATGGAGCAGAAATTAAGTAAAGAGGTCATTGGTAAATTTATGTCGGCTTTATGTGGCAGCAGCTGAGGAGTTTGATGGAGGCTGGAGGATGGAATTTGAAGGTGGATATCACACAGCTAGCAAATTTGCGTTAGCTGTCAGCTCAGAGATTAGCAGAGACGTGCAGGGTTTTCTTCATGGGAAATCGTGGACTTTCTCAGGGAGAAGATGGACATACATGAAGTATAAATTGGCATTATATTAAAATTCTAGGCTGGGGAAATGGAAGCATCAGTCTCTTTCAGGTTCTGTTGGTTAAGGTAGCCCTGGAGCCCCCTTCTGTTGATTTGCTTAACTGTTAACACTGATGATTTGCTAGTTCTCTCCACGAATCTTTCCACATGTTCTAAAAACCACCACAAGGTGAGCCTTTTGAATGTGGGCCGATCACTTCAACACTTCAATTTAACAAGAAATTTTGTTGCACACTGTCAAAATAATGTATATAAATGTGTATATTCAAGGGGAAAACAGTATCTTATGTAACCTAATATAATCATATGAACAACTTCTTAATTCATCTGCTATGTCATACAAAGTATTCAAACAAGTAGCTACCTTTGTTCTTTGGTATCTTTTGTTAATACTGATTGATGCCACCCAAGACCAACTCAGCCCCTATGGCGATGGATCAATGCTGAGACATAATGGCGCCTAGCTCCCCTTTCCCAGAAACCCTGGTGGTTTCTCTTACCCAGCTGCCCTCGTCAAAGCTGGGTTGCACCAAAGATAATCCAATCCCTCCTTACTATGACATCCGAGACGCCTACGTCAGCTACCCTGTGGCCCATCTCCTCGGAGCGCATATAAGCTCCAACCCTCTTCTTTGTCTGCAGAGAGCTAACACAGCTGTTCTGGTGCTTACTTTCTCCGTGCCCGCATTCAACTTTTATCTCTGCTGGCTTAGCTCTCTCTCCTTCTCTGCATCGTGCTAGATTGAGTACTTGATTATCACTCAATCAAGCACCAAGTTAAAACTTCAAATTTGAAGAAGGGCTAATGAAAAAGTATAATCACTGGAGGTACAACCTTTGGGGACCATCTTGGAATCTTTCTGTCAAGTCCATCGAGGAAAGAAACATACAAATCCAAGAGTGCAAAAAGATATTTATAATTATTACAATTGACAATGAGTTTATTCTGCAATATACAGAATTCCTATATGATAAAATATTAGAGATCCTAAGAATGGAATGAGCAAATGTAGAGTAGTAATGTCCCAAGAGGGAATATTAATTAGACTATGTTTGTGTAAATAGAAAAGATGCTCAAAAATTCACTTCTTGCAAAAATAAAATTGAAACCATGTCTACATCCATTATAAAACCTAGAATAGCAAAGAAAATGGTTGCAAGAATATAAAATAGAAATGTTCAAATTCAGCTCTTCAATCTAAAAGAAAACTGATTTAAGTCTGCATAACAGTTAATAAATGCCTCCACGCATCATAATGTATGTTCAGGAATTTATACACAGTGAGTCATGTATTGTCTTTCTTTAGTCAAACAGTGACTATGACATTGAATACATGCATCAGCATATAATACATAATACATAACATGGAAAATAAATGGAATATTGTTGCATGGAACAAAATAGTGTTGAGAAAAGAATTCATAATGAAAAGTGTAGATGCACTTCTATTGACATGATGTCCTATAAGCTGAAAATAAACCCACAGTTATGCTTGTACATCTAAGGACTACATTTATTCTGAGGAAGAGCATGGTTAGACCTTTGTTATTTTTCTTAAATTGAATGATGGCACATTGTTGAATTAACTTTTTGATTTTTTTATCATTTCACATAAAATTTGTGCATCCTTCCTTATATTTTTATATTTCCATAAAACTAAGTTTTATGGAATTAAGTTTTATGATTTTTAAAATCAATGCGAAGCAGGATTATCCCCTCCCCATTCTAATATTTGTAGATACATAGCTAAAGTGCATTTTATAAAGCTTTCTTGAAGTGATATTTTACCTGTAAAAGTTTTTAATATGCTATAGGCAACACCTTTCTAATTTGTACAAATAACATTTATATTATTTTGACTAAATTGGTGCAACATTTAGGTTGCAAAAAAATACTAGTATCTTTTCAAAAGCACTCTAAATTATTCCCCTATGCAAAAGCAACCCATATTCAATTTTTCCAAAAAGTGCTATTAGCTTAAATATGTACTTTTATGTAAATAAATTATAGTTGAAAGAGGTTCCTAAAAGTGAAAGCACAGATAAAATAATTTTGTAACAAATCAGAAGTGAAAGTTCTTGGAAATGATGAATGATGAATAAATACATGTAATTTTCTTTGCCTCATAAATTAAACATAATTACTAGCTATTTTAAAAGTTAATGTCTATAAAGTAGACAGCCCAAATACCTTAAAAGTATTTGCCCATGAAATTTTAACAGAAGTTTGTCACTAAAATATGAAGATGATTTTGTATAAGTATTGTGATAACTGCATATAGGTAGCAATAAAATGAGCGCATTTTGTTCATAAGAGTTTCAAAAAGAAAGTATTCATTTGCTCAGAAATTCCAGAAATACCAGTGAAGAACCTTGGTTAATGTAATTCAAATTCAAAGCTAACATACAAGTGTTTCTATTTATATTGTATCTTATAGGGTGAATTGACTTAATATTCATGCAAAACTTACAAGGTAGATATTATTTTCGACATTTGATATAAAAATTGAAGCTTAGAAAAATTAAATAATTTTATCCAGCTTACAAACTTGGGAAGAGAACTGCTCCCAGAACCTAGTGTTGCCTAATATGAAAGGAGGATTATAAACATTCTACACTATCTTTAGCTGGCAAATGTGGAATGCATGCTTTGTGCATTTTTTGAAGGTCTTTTAGAGATTTTAAAATACCACTCACATTCCAGCAATATCACATGAGCCACCCATTTCCCTTACAGGAATCTTTAACAAACAGTAAAAGACTTCCTATAGTGATACAGGTTCACCTATGTTTATAGCAGCACAGTTCATAATAGCTAAATCCTAGAAGCAGCCTGTATGCCAATCAACAAAGGAACAGAAAAAACAATGTGATGCCTGCATATAATGGAATATGACTCATCTACAAAGAAGGACATATTTAAAATATTTGAAGGAAAATGGATGTACCTGAAAATTATGTTAAGTGAAATAAATCAGACACACAAGGTTGAATACTCTACGGTATCTCTCATTTGAATGAGAGCAAGTACAAACAAACAGCATAATAAATGATAGAAGGGGAAAAGGAGCTAGCTCTCTTAAAAATGGGAAGGCGTGCAGGAGCCCAAGGGGAGAAGAAAGCGGAAGGAGAAGCAAGAAGAATTAAGATTTGCCACATAACCTAAGAACTGCAATGAATGGCAACGTGTCAGAAATATGAGCTAAGACTTATAACCATAATGAAGATGTGTTGTGTACATGTACAACTCTCAAGAAGGAATGCAAACATTTTGCACTGCAAACACACACTAATAAAAAAAAATATTAGCTCTTCAGTATTGCATGGAAAATAAAATTACAATGCGAAGCAAGACTATTATATATAATGCCATCCATACAAACAACTCTATGAACATAGCTTAATTACAACAGCACAGTTATATGACTTCATATCTTGAACCGAAATCCAGGAACTTTACTTTGAAAACTTTAAATGCAATACATCATAGCAGAAATACTTAAGAATTGGCTTGAAGAAAGTAGACACCAATGTAAGTAAGCATTTGGTACTACCACTTTCTATAGTAATAAGAGAGCGGTAATATTTTGAGTTTGTACCTAACTGCAATGGTATCGTGAATGCCCCCACCACTCCATGCCTAGACTTCTCATGTTTTAATTCCTGAGACACATAAATATGTTACTTTACATGAAAAAAGGAATGTTTCAGGTGTGATTATTCATCTTAGAGATTAGTAGATTACTCTGGCTTGTCTGCCTTCAGAAATGTATTCATAAGTCTTTAAAAGTAGGGCATCATTTTTCCAGCTCTAAAATGTACGAGATGGAATAACGGAAGAATAAGAGAAATTAATGCACGCACACACACACTCACACACACACACACACAACCTTGTGATTTTGTTTTGACTGTGAAATATAGAGTACATTACAATGAAAGAGATTGTTAAAGACTAAAGTTCAAGGGAACAGAGGTCATCCAAATGCCATTAAGAAATGGAGAACCCAGTCTTAGAACTGCACAGAACTGAGATCTGTGAACACCTGAATGAGCTTGGGTTTGGATTTTCTCTAGATCTTCTAAAAATAACACAGCCCCACTAATCCTCTGATTTTAGCCTTGTGAGATACATGTCAGATATTTCACCTCCAGAGCAGTAAGATAATAAATTCATATTTATAGGCTGCTAATTTGTGACTATTTTTCATTGCAGAATAAAAAATGGGAAGATGGATTAACACAATTAACTCAATCCATAGATTTAACTCAGTGGATAAAACATCCACGTGTACAGGAATATCAAGAGCATTATGAGACAGAAGATTATGAGATGGAAAAGTTAGGATGGAAATGTAAAGATAAATAACATGGTTGAAAATTTTCTCAAGGAAAAGAACAAAAACATCAAGGAAGAGAATTTTCCTATATCTCTTTAGTAATCAAGAGTTTTAAAGTCATGATTTCAGCCAGGCATTTTAGTTCTTACACATAATCTCAGTACGATGGAGGACAGAGACAGGAGGATGGTAGGGTCCAGCCCTGCCTGGGGAACACAGTGACTTAGACAGGCTTGGTTTCAAAATAAAGAATAAAAAGTTTATAATTTTATCAACAATATGCAATAAGAAAAAATGTAACCGCTACCAGGTTATTATCATGCTATGCATGGTTTGTGCCATAGTAAAATAATAATTTAAAAGCATTTAAGACTTAGGAAAAAGATGGTACTTCATTAAGGCTTATAAGCAATCAATGTTTTGAAACAAATTTTTCCATCTAAATTTAAAATTTTGCAAATTCATAGTTTTTGCCTGAAAAGTGGTCATAATAATTAATATGTCAATTAAAACACATCAGAAAAACAGATGCTACTTTTAATGCTGTCCATTACTATATAACAAAAATTTTATTTCTATGTCATCTTGATCATCTATTTTTACTTTTAATCTTACATTTTTACTTTTATAAATTATAACCTAATTTGGCTCATGTTTATATAAACAACACATTAAAATGTGACACATTTTAATTCCCAAATTATTAGACAAAATGATATAACAATGATGCTTATAAGAGCAAATAAAAACAATTGAATAATTGTTTTTTTCCAATGAATATTATCAAACTAAATCAATTATGTAAAGTTTTGAAATCTCTTGGATAATCATGGATGGTGGAACCAATTTGTTTAGAATAGAATAAATAATACAATGTACAGTCAGTGTCATCAAGAAAAATTTTGTAACTTCAAAGATATAGGAAAAATATTTGTTTATGCAGGATGTGTATTTTCACAAAAATACAAATACATCACCAAGAGTAATTCTTTAATTGAGATTATGAAAATAGAATCGTATAATTAGACTTATATACTATTTTATTTTATTCAACAAAAATATATCAGGCAGAAATAACAGAAATAAAAATATGTATAGAATTTATAAATTTTAGAAATGAGCTATGTGATGACAGGGTTTCTAGAATCAAGGACCAAACAGTAAATTATGTATGGCAGAGTCCTCAAAGAGCCTCAGAGAAGATATGGAAACAAAGGCCACAAAAAACTCACTGAACAACTGATAGGTGACACTAACTAGAGTCCCAGAAAAATCAGAAGACGCTGCACATGGAATAATCAGCTACAAAAACCATAACTGAAAACTGCCCAGATATGAAGCAACTCAGTTGAGAGGAAGTAAGAATTACAGAACATCAACCATGATGAAATAAAGAAGCTGCCAAGATAAATCACAATTAAAATGCCAGATGTACAACTACAAAAATAAGTGGTATTTTAAAAGTGATCAAAGAAAATGAAACAGAAATCACTTATGTGAACATAACCCTAGTGAATTACAGCAGACTTCTTAAAACAAACTTTAAAAACCAGAAGAGCTTGGAACGAATTATTTCAAGCCCTAAAAGCAAACAACATCCAACCCAGATTAACATCTAACATAAATTTCTTTCAAAATATATGAATTAAAGATATTTCACAAAAAACAACCTCAAGAGATTTATGAATACCAAACCAGCACTCTAGAAAATACTCAGTATGCTAGACAGAATAAAGCAAAAATGAAATAAAACAAACAGAAGTAAAATCCATATGGAATAAATACAGCAAGCATGACAAAGCAATAAAGAAAAAGAAAAGAAAAGCAGTCAACAATAGAGGAAGAGCACAGTGTTAGGAATTAATCAACACTTTTCAGGAATTACTTTTATTAACGGCCTCAACTCTCCAATTAAAAGGCAGTCTGATTCAAAAACGAGAATCCAATAGTCTCTTGCATTGAATAAACTCATCTAACCCGAAAAGATAATCATAGACTAAGAACCAAAGGATGGAAAACAACATTTCGTGTTCCAGGACCCTCTAAAACAAGTAGGGATAGCAATTATAATCTCAAAGAAAGTAATCATCAAGCCACATCTGATCAGAAGAGATAAAGAACAGCATCACATACTGGTTAAGGGAATAATCCTCAAAAAAAGAGGTAATGGTAATAAATATGTACGCACTGTTGAACCACTTATCTTTATAAAATATTAAATAAGTACTAACACAGTCACAGTGGATGATCTCAATACCTCAATTTTGCAATGAAATCAATAAATGAATACCAATGAAGATGTAGCAGAACGGAACCCTACCACTGAACATACGGACTGAATGGGCATCGACAAAGTATATATTCTTCTGTGAAGCACATGGAATTTTGTCCAAAATAGATCATATGCTAGTCCACACAGCCTACTGACATAAATGCAAAGACTTTTAAAATCACCTGTGTTTACTATCAGAACACAGTACAAAAGAAATACAAACCAACCACGGGAAGAAAAAACAGAAACTTCAGAACTCTTGGAGGCTCAATAACATAATGCTTCGCTCTCAGTTGGGCACAGAATAAATCTAGGAAGAAATTTAACAATTTCCGTAAGCAAACGGCAATGCCTGCACAACACACGAGAACTGTGGGACACAATGTGATGGTCAACTTTTGCCCAGGAGCTATGCTTCATGACTAATAAAATTTCAGCTCTCTTTGTCTGCATATTAATGTAACAGAAAATTTGCTATTTTAATGACATGCACTTCGTCTTTCACAATATTGAAGGTAATTTTATAAATGCTGCCTTATTGCTCTAGCTGCTTCATTACTGTAACTTGATTAAATAATTAGTCTTTTTTGCTGTATTTCACTGACTGTGGTACTGAGGCTTTTTTGTGAGTCATTTCTAAAATATAATAAGGACTGTCATAGGGATAATTATTTTTCCTTCATAATTCCAGAAATAATGGGAATATATATCAAGTGATGAGATAAATACCATAAGAAGTTTATATGAAAAGAAATAAGAAAGAAGCCCTGTGAATTTAGATAATTCAATTTTATTGCTTCTCCACCCCATAAGAAAATCTATGTTGGAGGAACTAGATTCAGTAATATAGTACAGATACAGGTTCGTTAGGAATTCAGGCTTTCCCACGGCTTAGTAAATGTGGATTAATGAAGTATATTTAGGAAAAATCCACAGACTAGCAGAACTACAGCAACTGATTGTGGCGTTCACTTACTTAAGAGTTTGACTTTACATGATTAGTAACACAGGAGATGTCAGGACAGATTCAATAACTTACTTTATTTAATTAATTTATTGTCAAAATAAATGCAAACTATAATTGCCATAAATGTTATACATTGTCATTAATTTGAGATGGATCTCAGGTTTCTATGAACTAATGAAAACAGAGTATGTATTGCAGGATTAGAACACTGAGAATACCCCAACCCATGTTTTTATTTCTATTGTGATTTATGAAAAATAGCTGTGAAGTTGGCACATAAATTAATAATCAAATTTTAATCTAGAGAATAACATATCCCAGAAGATTTTCCTATTAGAAATAAGATTTTTGTAGAATTCAATTAGGATTAAAACTAAATGCATCTGTATTTCCACGTGATCTAGATTATAGAACAGTGGAAACACACATGTATCATTAAGTGGGTTATTGGGCAATAAAAATAATTGCAAAATCATGTTTTATGTTTACAATTTGTTAGAGTGTTTGCATAAGTATTTTTGCAGCAAAATGTACTAATACAAATACAAGATTTGCTTGTGCAGCACTTTCACTTTGTGGAAAGGGGACAAAAGTAGTGAAGCAACATATTCTATTAAAAAGTTTAGTCAATCCACAACACATAGAAAAAGCAAATTTCCTTTATCAACTTAGCAAAGTATTATTAGGTATTATCAGAGTATTATGTATTATTGCCAATTGAGTTTAGAAGGTTGTATATGTTCATAAAACATTGACTACATTGAGAGATTTCTTCCTCCTTTCCTCCCTTCCTCCCGTCCTTCCCTGATCCCTTCTTTCCTTTCTCCCTTCCTTCCTTCCTCCCCTTTCCCCTTCCTTTCTTTCTTCCTTCTTTTCATTCATTCATTCCTTCTTTCTTTCTTTTCTTTCTTTCTTTCTTTCTTTCTTTCTTTCTTTCTTTCTTTCAAAACAGCATCTCCCTGTGTAGCTTGTGCTGGCCTTGAGCTCACTACATCGTGCGGGCTGGCCTCCACCTTGCAGCGATCCTTCTTAGCCTCTTAAGTGCTGGGGTTATAGGCATGTGCCACCAGGCCTAGCTGACATTAAGAACTTTCCATGAAGACCCAACTAAATGAAGCTTATTTCCCACTCAATTACAGATTGTGAGATGAATAGAATGTATTTTATGAGTATCTTAATTTGATTATTTTATTTGTTTAAAACCAATAGGTTTAGGGACTCCTTGATCACCGTATCTTCTCCTTTATGAAATAATTTTAAATTGAGTTGTGCTCTATTCTGAATATTAATGAAAACAAATTCTGTTTTTCCCATTAACTGCATCAGGAAGTATATTCAATTCCACACCTTTGTTTCCTTTTAAGATGCTCTTGGCCCTTAAGAATACTTTCATTAGGACAGAATTTATTAGTATAAGGGGCTAAATCAGTTTGTGATAGAATATTTTCTTAATTTATAAAACTTCTATTATAATCTGAAGACAGGACAGAGAAGTAAATAAATGTGCATTCAAGATAAATAATTCCCTCAATTCTATGAATGAGCTGAAACAAAATGCTCTACTTTTCATAAGACAATGGTTGCAAAGAATGACGAGATGGTTCTACCACCTCCTGTCCATTATCCTCAGATCGTTCTATTCAATTTAATCTGTTGGCACCGTGATAAAAGTCAACTATACAAGAACCTGATATTCTGAGGAAAGTGTTTATAGGACTCCACAGGTTTTGCTGCCTCAGCTGAGGCGTGGCACTTGCCCTTTTAGTGTAATCTGACTGCATTTGGACTGTCAAGACAGAAAGAAGCCAGGAACATCTTTACCGTCTGTTCCTGGCACTGGTTTTGTGGAGCTGCTGCCAACAAAGAAACAGCTTCTCTCAGTGCGCACCTCAGTGCCACTTTTACTGCCTTTAACTCTCCATGAGGTTACAATACAGAGGACTTTGCAGCAGAGTCACGGTCCAAAGAAAAGTATAAGGATTGCACAAAACTCAGTAACTTCCCCTTTTAGAGGAAGTGGTTTCTATCTAGTTACCTGTAGGCACAGTCCGTTTTGCTGAGCTTAATGCATTATCTAAATCCTGTAATGTAAATTACTTTAAATTCAATAATGTTGTCTTCTGACATGCCATGAAGGAAACTGATGAATGAGAAGGGGTAAATGTTAAGTCCAAGTAAATCAAGTCAAATACTGTGACTACAACAATTACAAAAATATATGCAATGAATGCAAAAGCCTAATTTTATACTATTTTTATTGGCTAATTTAACAGCATCCTACAATATTAATATTCAAGTATCTCTTATGTTGGCCTTATCAGCTTTTAAATGACCCACCTTTAAACACTATTGACTTGGTGAGTAAGTTTTCAGAATGTGAATTTGGGGGAATATATCCAAACTACAGTATTATTTCTAAGGTTAAGAGCTAGGTATTGGGAATATGAACGATAAAGTAACATGGCCTTTGTGTGATTCCATGATTCCATAAGATGAAGTCAGCATAACTAAAGCTTAAGTGAGTTTATAACAGTTCCAATCACACCAAATACATAAATTTACCTTATCAGTTGGAATAACACAAATAACAACAAATCTCTTCATGTTTTTCATTAATAACAAAATATGTGATGTGTGCACTCTGGAATTTTGAACTAATAATAGTGTGGAAAATCATGCATCACTGCGGGTGGCCTCAGGCCTGTAGTTTAGTTTGTTGACAAGGATAGAAAGTGATAGCACAGAATGAGTCATAGATGTTACCTTGAATTAATGCAGTTGCTGGCTGTCGTGTGCAATTATTTGTATTCAATTCACTCAGTCAAACTTATAAACTATGTAGAAACATATGGAGTTTAATAGTCAAGGTCTATATGTTCAATAGCAATAAACAATAAGATAATATACATATGGCCTATCGTGAACGGTGATGCCTTGCAAAACTGAACACATTGTTTGTCATCTAAGGCAAAGTGATAGGAATGTCAATTGCTTTTTGTGAAGTATCATTGCTTATCCTGGCTGTATCAATTATTACTTTTCAGCCAAAGCATTTTAAGCTTTCCTAATAAAAGTATGGGGATAGTGTGCAGTAAAGATATTATTTCCATATCAACCCACTAGTACACTTTGACATAACATGATGTGTGTTCAGTTTTTGCATGTTCCCCAGTCTTGGAAATGGGCCTAAACAGAACATTCATGTTCCAGTAAAGTTCCAAAAGACCTTTCATCAACATTTTCCCTATTTCTAGCCCCACATAACCATCTTTATTCAAATTTATAAAAATATAAAAGCTAAAACCATCTTTTGCTATCAATATTTTGCTAAACATGATTATCTGTAACATCAGAATTTTCTTGTTACATTCAATAGTTCCACTTTTCAAAAGGACAAGGTCTTTCAAATTGGTCATCAACAGTGTTTGATTAAATTATGGCTTCAACCAATAAAGTACAAAATATGAAAATAAAAAAAAATGTTAGGTTTTCTCTCTGTGAAAATGCTTATTAGTTATCCATTTAAAGCCACATATGTAAAAGTTGTTTTCAGGTTTCCCTTTATTATATCTTGAATAAAATATAGTAACTATTTAGTTTCCAAGGGACTGAAAAAAATTAAAATATTTACTTACATGCCTTCTCTAATGCAAGCCTCAGTGTGTGCTGGCCCTGTAATAATATGTATTCCTTTTCCTTTTTGAGATTTAGTGTAAATTTAGCCTCGATTGGTAACATAATCTTACTCCAACAAAAACTAATAGTTGATCTAATAATCAATTATTACTCATCTGAACTCAAGATTGAATAACTCCCTCAGGTATTAAGTCTGGATTTGTCTATAAGAATTTGTTTCTCCGTCAGAAATATAGTGCTTGGTTTGCTAATCTGTCGAACCTGGGTTTCTTTACTATTCATTGTTTTTATTCTATTGATTCTTGTAACAGTCTGTGGACTGCATATATCAAAATCACCTTGTTTTATGTTAGTTAAGAACAATAACTTTCCTAAATTGAAGAAACAAAAATTCTCTTTTGAAAGTACATGAAATGGAGTCTTGTTTTCTTAAATTTGGTTTCTAAAAAGAAAGAAAGAATATTCAAGATTAATATATATTTATGAACTATAACTGGTTAACAACACTTCAAAATATGATAGAATAAGAGCAATGATTACACCAGAAGATTAGTTGGGAGACGAGATTAAACGTTTAAAATTATAAAACGTTCACAGTTAGTCAAGATTTCCTATCCTGTAAACCAATTGTCCTCAATGTTTTGGCACCAGCGACAGTTTTTGTGGCATTTTTTTCACGGTCAGTGGTGGAGTTGGTTTCAGGATGATTCAAGTGCATTATATGTGTTATGCTTCTCATCTCTGTTATTACTGTTTTGTCATATATAGTGAAATGGTATGCAGTTGACTATAATGCCAAATCAGGGAGAGTGACGAGCTTGTTTTCTTCGTGATCTTATCTGGGGAGGGAGCTGGTGAGAGAGACACTGGCAGCTGGAGTGTGTTGCTCAGATTCACTCTTCTCCATATACTTACTTTGGTTGCTTATCAATGCCAAAAGTCATTGTTGCATAAAGACAGAATTTTGAAAATGGAAATATGCTTTTCAGTTCTTTTACAGCAAGCTCAGGATATTACACTTTGACTTCAATCTATACCTATGGAGATTTGCATTTACCTCAAACACAGTTTTAAGGCTCATGTCATGTGCAATCTGCAACAGTGGATCCTTTTCTAATGCAGACAAAATTGACTCACTTGGTTTATTCACAAGTTGACCACAATTCGCACCTTGTGTGTCTTTTGTGATTGGGACGTAGTGCTGAAACTCTTAGAACAAGATGAGTGATCATACTCCAGCTTTACAAAAAACAGACACTGTCTCTATCTCTTTCAAAATATCCGCTTATGTATGAAACATGGCCCACATCCCAGTGTTCACTCATTGCCTCCATAATTCCACTTTGGCTTTCAATGCAGCTGCTTTATCTGCTGACTTTAACACTTTTGTTCTCTCTCAAACTGCCAGATTGTTTGTTGAGTGATTTAATATGTCATAAGAGTAAGCAAGTTTTGTGACCTTTTCTTGGTCGCTGAAGTATAATTTCAGGGTGATTTTTTCTAGGAAATCTCAGGAGTAACTCTCATAATGCAAAAGATCTGGCAGTGCAACTCTTTACTAATATCACTTATTAGCAGCCACTCCCTAATGCTAGCATCGCCACCACAGCTGTAGCTCAGATTATGAGGCATCGGGAGTGTACAACCTATATCCCTCCCATGCTCAGTTCACAGCAGAGTTTTCATTTTCAGTAGAATGTAATGTCACCACTGATGCAACAGCAGATGGAGCTCAGACAGTGAGGCGAGTGACGGAAAGGTGCTGTAAATACAGATGAAAGCTTTAATTGTTCACCCAGTGCTCGTGTCCTGCTATAAGATCAGGTTCCTAACAAACTACGGGAAAGCAGCAGTTCATGGTGCAGGGATTTAGGACTCCTACTATAAGAAATTAAGATACCCATAGCTGCTAAAGACAGGACCAATTACTCTCTCAAAACCTTAAAGTACTAAATTGTGGAAGCAGCTCAAATGTCCATCCACTGAGAAATGGATAAAAAATGTGGTATTGTTATATAATGGAACATTACTCAGCTATAAAGAAAGATAAACTCGAGGCTTTTACAGGTAAATGGTTACAACTAGAGACCATGCTCACAAGTGAAATAAATCAGATCTTCATGTGTGAGCAACGTATTCTCTCACTAGTGTAAGAACTGAAAGAGTGAAAAAAGCTAAGAGGTATGATAGACATTGTGAAATGAAAGGAAACTGCTCAAAAGCAAAGAGCTACTGGGATGAGGGAAAAGAGAAAAGAAAGAAGGGGAAGTTATGTATATATGTGTATACAGGATAGCTTACATAGTTGTACTACTGACTTCTATCACTTTATTGAAAGGATCAGTTAATGACTAATTATTTGATCAGTCTTGCATGTCTATATTTGTTTTCCTGAGAAACCACTTTGAAGATATCAATACATAATACAACAGCCATTATTAATTTCCTGCCACTTTGTCTGTAATTCAGTATTGCTTGTATTGTTCTTGTGTTATTTTGTAAATGGTTGTCTGTTTGTTAATGTGTTTTTATTCTTATATTTGTAAAATAAACAAAATAAAATGTAGAGTAAAAATTAAAAACAACTTTAAAGTAAATAGTAAATAATATATCATGGATGGAAACCATAATATAGATATAGATAATATAATTATTACTAAAACAAAATAATATGATTGTGATCATGACCCCCAAAGCAGGGAAAGTTCATCTGAATTTTGGCTTTTCTACTTCTGAGTCCAATGAATTCATGGGTGTTTCTGGGATTATCTATGACTTATCTCAACTTTTAAATGGTGTAATAGTTAACTGATTTTATCAACTTGAGTAATAAATACCCTAAATTGCATCAGCATAGTTCTGGATGTGGCTGAAGGGTTTACTGAAGACAGAAGATGCACCCTGGGTGTAAGCGGCCCCAATAGGATTGTAGCCTGAGTGGAATAAAAAGGAAACAAAGAAGGAAGGGTCACTTCTGCTTCTTCAGAGGATCTCCAGCCTTCACCTTCAGCTTGGAAGGTGTCTCCCAGCTTCCAGCACAATCCTCAATCTTCCAGGGCAAACCCTTCAGCTTCCTCATTGGGACTTGCATGGGAAGCTACAGCGTGCTCGAGGCCTAGGACCTCTGACTGCATCTTTTGGTGCGCTCTTCCACACCTGACTGTGTAGGCAGCCATGGGAAACTACCACAAAAATACTGATATATCTATATACCTTGAATTAAATTTGTTTCTCTAGTGAGCTCTGACTGATACAGATGGTGTCATATGTACACTTATAAGCAATGAGTAAGGATTAAATGAATGTTATGAAAGGATGTAAAGTTTGTAGAACAGAACCTAAGAAATCCTGGGAGCTTTTTAAGTGTCTTAAATAATCACTATGCCTGTCCCTTTTCCTTTTTCTTTCTGGATTAAATGGAGTAGAGGACACATTTTACTTTGTGTTACAACTTAAAAGTAAAATGGAAAATTATCTAACTGAACCACCATCAAAATGGTGTGCTAAAACTTCTTTGGAGATGGCATGCTTCACATAATTTATATCATTTAGTAAAGGTCACTAGTTTATTTTACACTGTTATATCTTTCTGTGAGGAACTAAGTTTCCTTGGAAAGGACACATGGGCCTTTCAATTTTTTGAATAATTACTATACAGAGTCACAATGTACAGATTTACAAGTTTAGACAATAAAAATAATAAGCTAGAAAAATTAGCTAATAAAGAAGACTCTTAAAAAATTTGGAATCATCTATAAAGCATGAAGTTATCTTTTAAACTCTTCATCCCCAGATCTGTGCTCAATGGTTTACAAAAGGAAACTATTACAATCTGTGATTCAGTAAATCTCATCTTGCTCTGTGAATGAATCATAGGAAGGTGGCTGCAAACTAGTAAAAGAATATTTAGAGTTTTCCACAGATAATTGTCCCTTAGAAGATGTAGCTTTGTGCTGCAAAGTTCAGGTGTCCAAAACATTTGTATTTAGTGAAACTTCAAATTTTCTTTAGTGTGCTAATAATATTTGGAGGAAACTGAAAAGAACTCTATAGATATCATAAGCTGCACGTTGTTCTACTTATCTATAAATATTTAGCCTGAACTTAATGACTTATGGAACTAATAAATATTTGTTTTATTCATAAATGTGCAAATTTACAAGAGCTGAACAGACTTGGTCTGTCATTAAATTATGCTAAAATAAAGCCCTTACTTTTAGACCATACAAATCATCACCTTCCTTCCTTGGTTTGGATGATATAAATAAGAAGCCGACATTATTGCCCTATTTAGCAAAGAACTCAGATATATTAAATTAGCACTTTCCAGAATACTTGTCATGGATATGACCATTTAAAACAGACAAAAAGGCATTTTGAGAATCTTAAAACTGTCCTTTGCAAATGCCTTCTTTACCCAATACATCTTCTTTGGATCTAAGTATACTTATTTTGCTATAGCAGCTTGTTAGGAGGAAGGAGGAAATACCTCATTTCAAAGAGACCAGTGGAAGAACTTATTGTCTAATTTTCTTTATTCGCAGTAGAGCAGAGTATCAGCAAACCATAAACTAAAAGCCACACCAAGCCAATTGATAGTCTTTTAAAATAAAGACTCATGAGCACACTGTGATGTGAAATTATTTACAAATCATTGCAATATGAACACAGAGTCAGTAGCTATGAGAAAGGCTATATAACAGAAAAAAAATAATACTTTCACCTCTTTTAGCAGTAAACAAGCCTCAACAGCTGAGGATATAGCTCAGTGACACCAACACACCTACCTGGCAATCACAAGGTGAGTTTGATTCCCGGTAATAAAAACAAAACCAAAAAAAAAAACTTTCATAACTCCCAGTATAGATTATTCACTAATTCAAAACAACTCAATAGCTTATAAAGGAACCACATCAGAAAAAAGAACAACACAAAATCCAGACAAGATTTTGAACTCCATGTGGATAAGAAGGGTGAAGAAATTGATAAACTAAAGAAAAGAAATACAGTTTAAGGTTAAAAAAGAGAATAATTCAGATGACAACCCTCCCCCTTAATGTTTGAGTTAAGAGTTTTAGAAAATTTTGAGACATGTTTCCCAATTATACAACTCTAGTTAAATAATTGAAAGCATATATCTCACTGAATTTTCCAATCGTTATGGTCCCTAGTTTTCAAGTGTACACATTATCTCTGTTTTGTGCTGGGAAGTATCTACAATTGATATTCTAAATTCATTTCACCACTGTGTGTTGGCTGTGTATGCATTTACTTTTAGAATATGTGTGTTCCAAACCAGAAGAATAATACTCAGGAGATAAACTGAGAAACCACAGTACTGTAGTAAACAGACTTATCCATACTTGGATATAATTTAAATAGCAAGGTCCTCAATCACTCAGAGTAAAGCTAAGGACATCACAGAATAAGAATTTAAAGGGCTGGTGGAGAAAGGTGAGTATATTATGCACATCAGAGAAATGTAAATTTTGTGGACTGCAAAATGACGGGTCAAATTCTTGTAAGAGCAGTAGCAATCGGCACAGGACATTTCATCCCCTGGTATGTCTTGGGAAGAATATTGTTATGGTATATCCATATACCATTGGGAGTTAAATATCCCCCAAATAGCCATCTTGTTAAAAGTTTGGTCCCCAGAGTAGCACTATGGCAAGATGTTAGAAACATCAGAGGTGGGGCTCAGTGAGAAGTCCTTAGTCATTCAGAGTGAGGCCCCTTGTCTCCTCCTCTGCTGCTGGACATCCTGGCTGGTGATGCAAGGGGTTCTGCTCCATCCTACGTCCTCCTTGCATTATGTGCTGTCTTCATAGGCCAAAGCAGAGCTTCACCTGATCATGAACTGAACCCTTTGGAATCATGAACCGCAGTAAATCTTTCAGCACCTGCCTGACTCCCTAACCCAGTTTGTCTTTGGTAAGCGACAAAATTACAGTTTGAGAGACAGCGAATGCTGGCAGCGATAGAGCAAGATGTTAACAAATTTTCTACATTTCTTTATTGTTATTGGTACTATTTTTTATTTCTGAGATGTTAAAAATCTGTTCAGAATGAAAGAGAAACTGGGCTTGTGGAAAGGAGAAAAGAAAGAAGAGAAAATGAAAAATCATATTTTATGCAGACTTCACATGCAATATTAAAATTGGTGAGGTGATTTTCAAAACATGAAACTTAAAAAGCAACAGTATTCTTTTTAATAGGTAACAAAACAAAGTAACCACGAACTAAATACATCCCTTCATATATTAACCTACCTGAACGCTCATAATACATAAATTGACTTCTCCAGAATATTTTAAAAATTTGCCTCTATGTATTATATGCTTCCTATTAGATGTGTGAATCCCAATAAAAGATAAGCATATGTTTTGGTTACACATTTTATCAATGCTAGTAATTTTAGCTGTAAACATGTAATTTCTTCACATCCATCTCAAATTACTTTTTCTAAATATATAAAAATTTTATTTGAATTTATTAATTAAATTCTGCATTCAAGTTTTTTTCTTCTATGTTCTTTTTTTTTTTTTTTTTTTTTGTCTTTTTGAGACAGGGTCTCACTGTGCAGTTCAAGCTGGACTTGAGCTCACTTTACAGCCCAAGCTGGTCTCGAGCTCACAATGATTCTCCTGCTTCAGCCTCCCAAGTCCTGGAATTATAGGCATGCACACCCAGCCTTTGTTCTTATTTTAAAAATTGTTGTGAGACTGCATACAATTTTAATATATTTTGTAAATTTTAATATACATCTATTATCCCTGTTTCAGCTTAAATTATGTGGCAAAAAATGACCACTACAGAGTAAATATAAATGCTTATTTTTTGCTAAAGTTAAATTTTGACTGGGTGACAAGAGTTTATCTTTTTTACTGTGAATACACTCCAGCAATTTAAGAATTCCCAATCTGATCTAGGATTACCTATAACAGAGAAAATAACTTGACAATACTAATGCTGTCTTAAAAGGGATACTTCATGACCGTCTATACAGGCCAATCCCAGTCACATGACCATTACTGGGCACAAGAGGAAAAGACTATCAAGGGTCAATATTACCACAATTTATATAAACATTTAATTTCAATAATATTTGGATACAGAATGGGGCAGTATATTTTCTCACAATTAAAAAATCTTTTTCTTTTCTCACTTTTGTACCCAAAGTATGTACAACCCTTTCTTAAAACACCACCAAAGTCACCCAAAAGTTCAGCATAATTTTAGTGTCAAGGATTCTGATATTACATATAGATGTCTCTTCTTTTAACTTATCACTTAAAAAATTAAAAGCTAAATCTATATTGGCAAAAATAATCTATCAAATACTGTGGAAATTATGGATTATCTGTTATTCCTCATCTTTCAGTTTCCTTGTGCATGGTAACATGTTTCCTTCTGTGTTTTGGGAGCTGTGACAGCAAACAGAAAAAGATGCAATGGGTGCCATTCCATGGGTTAACTGTACTAACCAGCAGGGTTCTTTAAATGTCAGTGTTATCTAATCTGAGCAGGACCCACCCTCCTCCTAAACTCTAGATCTTATCACAGCATTGTGTTTGACTTTTCATTTCACAGTTTGTCAGGGACAAATTGCTGAACAGAAGAGCCCCGTTTGCATCATATATAGGAATGAAAATGATTCACATATTTCCCCAAATATTTTATATTTCTTTTCACATCACAACAGACACACCAAAGTAGACAATAATATCATACTGAACATTAACCATTCCAGAATTCATTCTTTTTTTCAAAATGAGTGAATATATCTTATATCTGGTAGCATAAATGTGTCAAATGCGTAAGTTTTTAACTTTAGGATATATCAGGACATGTCAAGAAAGTGACGCAATGTGTTGCATATATAAAATATATATGACGTTTAGAGGCAGAAATCCAACTTATATCCTTGTTCTTTCCATGTGTTGACTGTAGGATGTCTCTCTGAACTTTATTGCAACAGTTCTATTTAATAATAGTTACTGCTTTATTTTAGTAACAAAGAGAAGTAATGATTTCAAATAACCACAAGACATAAATTTAACAGAATGAGACATTAAATGAGAAATGTGGTAGCTAAGTTTCCCAAGGCGTTCCAGCCTTGTGTCTGGTGATAATATGACTCTCTCTTTAATACTCATGTCTCTCTCTTAACTGTAGTTGTGCAGAGTGTGTATATTTGTATATTCCTAATAGCCTGGATAAAGTGTCAAAAGTTGAATCTCTCTTGTTAAGAAACTGCTATAATTAAGAAACAGTATAAGGGTTGTAATGAGGAGAATAGGTGATATCAAAATATATCACATGCATTGGAAAACTTCCAAAATGAGAAACTGGATGAGGTTAAAGGTAGTAATGGGGGTTGAAAGGATCAAAGTACGCTCTATGGGTATATAAATCTGCCCAAGCCAAGCTCATTAGTCTCTACAACCAATAAGCATGAGTGAAAATAAAAAAGAGGAAAATATTTTATCTCCATCAAACTTCCTCATTACGTGATTACAAGGAAATTTCACAAATGTATTTCCTACGCAAGTTGCCACTTTCCAAGACAACCTTGAGTTCTTCTTCCTTAAACTAGAGATCATACCTTGCAGCTACTTCTCACTTTTTATTAGGCAGGAAAATCCTGGGGATGCCAAATGCTCAGGATGGCAGGTCTTAGCAACAGAGTAAAGAATCTGAATTTACACTCTGTTTTCTTTTTGGAAGCATCAGATCTGAGGAAATCGTTATACGGAGTCCCAAGGCTATGACTGATGACTACTTTTAGGTGCTATGGTCATAATTCACCCAAGATACCCAACTAATCAATGGATCAAAACTTATTTTACAATCACAGAAGAATTTAATGAAAACTATTAATTTCACTTTTTATGAAATTTACTTTAGAAAATCACTCACCCTTTCCTGATGCTTCTGCCCCCTGGTAACTTTACCTTGCTAACAGACTTTCATAAAAGGAAAATAGGGAAAAATATGCTCTTATGGTTGTTTAAAGTTAAAATTAAAAGTTGCATCTTATGTGAGGAAATAAATGATATCTTTTGCTAATATGATAAATGAAGCATCAACAAATAGGTCCCACATAAGCCATCTTTCATTTCATCTTTTCATTTGTATTTTAAGATCATTTCCTGGTCTTTCTTTCAATGTTATTGGGATAGGAAGCTGTCTTTATCAAAGGACAATAACTCAGAAGGATGAGACAGCAAATTATTCATTTTGAGGCTCTCAACATATGTCTCATTTCAGACCCAGGAATACAGATGTCAGTAGAACATGACTAAAGCAGACTCATCATTGGCGTAATTGTTGGACGTTCCATGCAACTAAGTGAAGAGCTGGCATGTTAAATGGGTTCATATTGTATTACACGCTGAGCAGGGACCTTGAAAGTGTCTCAGAGTATCACCAAAGAAACGCTGGTATTGTAAAACTAGGTCTAAGCAGGAGGTAGTTATGTGTATGTCAATATAAAAGTTACATGGAAGAGTGCTTGTGCTGTACACCTTGTCAAATGTAGGCTTCAAATAGAACATAGTGGCCAAGAGGACCACTGTCAATCTCAGCTATACACAAGTCTTCAAAAGGATAAATCTTTCACAAAAATATGCACAGCAAAAATATTATAATGGCAGCCAGAAGCATAGATACAGGTTAAAATACCACAAGATTAAGAAATAAAACATACTTATAAATTATTCACAGTCTACTTATAATGTTTAGAATTGAAGGAATTTTAATATGCACTGTATGCTCTCTCAAGTAACAAAGGAACAGGAGCAGTGATAAAACTTGTTGTAGCCATATAAAACAAATGCAAACAAATTTCCAGTCATTTCATTAAAAATCATAGTTTTTCTCAGTAAGCAATGCTGTTCTTATTTTTTTTAATTTTATTTTAAAGAGAATAGTAAATGAGAAAAAAAGAAAAATAGCAGCATAGCAGCATCACAAACATAAACCAAAGCAAGAACATTTAAAGTGACACAGGGTCTCAAGACAAAATAATACAAATTAACAGTGGTTATTATAATACACATCGCTATCCTCAACTACGTCGCTCAGATTACCAGATGTAAGAATGGAAGATTGTTCAAACCATTAAACAGACTAAGAAAATAATCATTAGACAAAACGTTAGAGATAATACAGAGCTTCACTAGACAAGATGGTAGGAATGCATCATGGTATTTCCAGTGCATATTGTTATCTTCTTTACACACACAGAGGTATGTATGCTGCATTTGATAAAACTTGATTCTGTGCCGCAGTCTACATTCATGTGGCTTATTAAAGAGGGTGAATATGACACAATAATAGTGTTTAATTCTGACTTCAGATTTGAAGTTCATCTGACAGGGCAAAACCAGAACAATTTGTTAGGCCTCTGTGTCCTGTAAATAAAAATCAATTTTAGGCATGTTTTACGTTCACAGGAAATTTGAAAGGAAGTGCAGAAATTGTGGCCTGACACATGTATACCTTCTGTTCGCATCAACATCCCCCAGCAGAATGGTACATTCGTTAAAAGTGAAGAAGCTTTATTGACATACCATCATCACCTAAAATCCATAGCTTCTTAGGGTTCACTCTTGATGTACATTCTATGCTTTTGGGCAGATTTATCGTGACATATATTCAACAATACAGTATTTTATTGAATATTTTCACTGTCCACTAATCCTCGGGGCTATGCCTATTTCACTATCGTTTATTTCCGTAATCCTGACAACCACTGTACTTACATTTTCTTTAGAGCTTTCCCCTTTCCAGAAAGTGCTGTTTGGAACCAAAGTACTGCATATAGCCTTTTCACTTTGGCTTCGTGCACTCAGCAATGTTCATTTAAGTTCTCTTGATATCTTCTTGGCTTAGTAACTCATTTCTTTTTAATCTTAAATGGTATTTCACTGTGGAGTTAGAGCATAGATTATCCATTTACCAACTGAAGAATACATTGGCCACTTTTATGTTTTGATAGTTACGAGGAAAGCTACAATACACAACCATGTGCAAACTTTTGAGTAGGTATAATTTCGTAATTCCTTCAGATAAATAGAAAGCCATATAATTTCTAGATAATATGGTATGAGAAAGTTTAATGTTGTGAAAAAAAGAACAATGAAACAGCCCTCCAATTCGTGTCCCATTTTGGGTTCACACTAGTAATGAGAGTTCTGGATGTTCCCCATCCTCACATGAATTTGATATTGTTGAGTTCTGAATTTTGACTTTTTTTTTTAAATGCCAAGTCTCATGTGAAACCTCACCATTCAAAGGCTATCCAAGGAAATTATTACTTAGTGAAAAACTACTGCTACGGATTATGTTTTCATTTACTCAGCAGTAATCTGATGTGTGATATATAGAAAAAGTGCAAAAGTAAAAAATATAAAATTAAAAATGTATTTTTCATCTTTTGAAGATTTTTCTTCCAATATGCAAGAGAAGAAAAAGCAATACAATACTCTGCCACTTAAAAAAAGGTAGAAAGATGGAAATATTTAGGGGCTGAGACTAAGAGTTTAGTTTGAGATTGAGGACAATTAATTGATAGAGTTAGCACATTACTTTGTTGTTCTATGTGATTTTATAGAATATTTACAGTGCAGATCTCATTCCTTTTCATTATTCCATCTTGCTACATGTCATTTACATTGTTTTTAATTGTTTAAATGTATCTTATAATGAACAATCTGTGTCTGATGTTAACACATTTAAATTTTATTATTTTAATTGAGGATTTTGTTTCCAATAACAAAGTATTTCTAAATATTACATGCCGTGTTCTAGGCACCTCTTATGTTTGCTTTCATTCAGCAAATGGTTACCTTGAATTGGTCAGTTTTCTTGTGACTGAGACATAATACCCAGTACCCACAACTTCAAGGGGAAGGGCTATGATTTGATTAATAATTTTCTTTAATTTATACTTTTTATTAGCGCGTACTTGTAGGACATAATAATTACATTCCTTGAGGAGAGTTGGTACATATACATAAGACTTCTTAATTCCTTTTAATTGCTTTTTCCCTTCTCCCGTTGCCCTCCTCCATCCCTTGGTCCCCTGTCCATGAGAAAAAGACGTACTCTCCACTTCACATTATCTATATGTTATTTAACTCTATTTACATTTTCAGTTTCTCATATAAAAGAAATCATATGACATTTAAACTTCTGTGCCTGATGTATTTTACTTACTATCGTATTCTCTAAAGTATCCATTTTCCTACAAATGACATGTTCGTTTTTCTCTACGACAGAATGCACTTATATGTATAAACACCACACTTTCTTTCTCCATTCATCTATGAGTGAAAATATAGGTCACTTCTAATAATTAGGTGTTATGAGTTGTGCTGCTATATACCTAGCAGGGGAATATCTGGGCTAATGGGATTTCTTCCTTTTAGATTTTAAGGAATCTCCATACTGATTTCTGTAGTTCTGGTTTGAATGTACATTCCCAGCAATATAAAAGGGTTCCTTTCACCCTCCAGCCTCACCAGCACTAATTATTGTGTGATTTCTGGATAATGGGCATTTTTCCTGAACTAAAATAAAATCTCAGTTCTGTTTTAACTTGCATTTATTTAATGGCCAGAGATGCTGAACATTTTCACGTATGTCTTAGTTAATTTTCTCTCATTGCTGAGACAAAGTAGCTGACTCTGAAAATTAAGGAAGGAAACTTTCATTTGGCTCAAGGTTTGTGGTGGTTTCAGTCCATAATCAATTGGCTCCAAGGCAGATTTGCATGGTGAGGTGCAGTAGGTCAAGTTGGCAGAAGACAGCAAAAGCAACAAGAAAAGAGGGGAAAGCAAGCCTCCTTTCCTCCCTCGCACTGTATGCAGGCTGGTCACCCCAGGGTGGGTGTAGCACTCACAGTCTCTCTATAACCTTCTCTTGCACAGGCTCAGGATGTTTACGAAGTGAAGACTCTGGCCTCCTGCTGAGTCAGTTAAACTTGTCAACTTATCAAATTGACTCAGTGAATCACAGACTAAACATCCTGGAGCATACACAGCTGTCCTAGTGTCCTCTACACCCCAGCATGTAGGACTGCGGAGTTACTTAAACTTCTAACCTTCTCAAGTTGACACAGTGTAACAACCACTACAATACATTTATTGGCATTTTCACTTCTTCTGAAAATCGACTGTTCGTTACATTTGTCCATTTCTTAATTGGGTATTCTAATTTAGGGAGATCTAACTCTTTTGAGTTCTTTGTATGTTTTGGACTTTAATCCATGTTTGAAAGAATAGCTGGCAAAACTTTTTGCCCCATTCTATGTTTTCTCTTCACTCAGTTACCTATTTCCTTTGCTGTGTAGAAACTTTCTAATTTGATAGCATCCAATTTATTGATTCTGTTTTATTTGTGTCCCTGGAGTTTCTGTTCAGAGGTTCTTGCCTACACCTCTCTCTTCAAGAGTTTTACCTAATTTACCTGCCAACAGATTAAGTGTATCTGTTTTAACATTTAGATCTTTGATCCGTTTCTATACAATTTGGGGGATTTATTCCATATTCTTCTGGTTCCAAGGCAGGGAGGGAAGTGTGGAAAGTTCTGGTGGAGCAAAACTACTCAGGATAGAGTGGGGGAAGAAGTCTGTGGGCTGGGGGATGAAGGGATGGGGGACAAGCAGGGCATGGTAACAGTGCCACAGAGGAAAGACAATAGGACTGAGGTTACACATCCAGAACACACCCAAACACATCCAGGGGTATGTTCACTAATTTACTAGATGTGCCTTCATTCAATGGGGATGGCATATCAAGATTAATATTCACAAAATACAGGTATGAGAGATGAACATGAGAGGTCTTGAAGACAAAGGACATATTAAAGATCTACTTAGTGCAGTTAGGAAAAGTTTGAACTTGGTAATGTATGAAATTAATCTTTTTTTTTTTTTCCGGTACCGGGGATCGAACTCAGGACCTTGCGCTTGCCAGGCAAGCGCTTATGCCACTGAGCTATACCCCCAGCCCCTGAAATTAATCTTAACAAGGAGTAGACATTTGGCAGATTACAAATATGGAGAGGATATTCCAGGAAAGCAAGGCTATATAATTGGATGAAAAGTAATGTTTTCAGGCCAATTCCTTATCTATCTATCTATCCATCTATACCTATCTATTGTCTCTTGTTGCAGGGCTTTGCTGTATAATTCAGGGTGGCCATGAACTCACTTCATAGACCAGGCTGGCCTCAACCTCATGGCAATCCTTCTGACTTAGCCTCCTGAATGCTGGAATTATAGGTGTGTGGCATCACATTCAGCTCTTTCTTATTTTAAAATTTTATTATTTATTTCCTTTTTCAATGCAACTTTCCATTTCAATAATCTGTGATATCTTATTAGCACATACGTTACTCACAAAACTAGCACGGTTGTCTATCCACACTAAGATAATGCTAACACTGTTCAGGGGTTTTAAGATTTAATTAATTTATTAACTCTCAAAGAGATTTTTAAAATTGTAATATTTTAAGAAATACATCTATTTTGCTTCTGTACCATGGATTTATGGCCTCCTGTATTGGTATCAGAGTATAAATAGCAAAGCTAGGCTACTGACTATTAAAGGATCTTGTATTTAAAGACACATGTGCCAGTGTTATTTGTAGGAGTAATCAGCATATTGGCAAAATTGCACTTCAAGGTTCCATTATCTCAAATGCATCACAGAGTGGAAAATATCATATAATGAAAAATAATGGGATGATTTTTTTTAAAGTCCCTAAAATGTAATAATAATAAATACAAAGGTAATCGTAAGGAGATGTGCTAAAGTACAGTTTAATTAAGAAAAGGAAGAAAATCATAACAGTTTTATGAAAATTTTGAATAGTATTTTATTACTTCAGCTGTGTTTTCTATTTAAGTATCAGTTAGCTGAAAGGGTAGAGACTATCTCTATATTTTGATGGATTCAACTTTATTTATGCATTATGGAAAAACTAGATGGTAGGTTTTCAAATTTAAAATTTTGTTCACCTTGAATTAATGATATATTAGTATTATCTATGCATGTTCTTATACTCCTTATTATGGAAAATATTTTTCATCTGAGTTTTAAGTGAAAGCCAATATTTTATCATGTCATAAACCATTATTCCTTCAAATATGTCTTCCATTGGTTAAACTGGTACTTGTAATTTTGTGGTAGAAGAAAAATATTGGGGCTGGGGATATAGCTCAGTGGAATAAGCGCTTGCCTAGCAAGTGCAGGGTCCTGAGTTCAATCCCCAGTACCGGGGAAAAAAAAAAAAAAAAAAGAAAAATATTGCTTAACCTTTGTGTTCCTCCTCTTTCTTTTTCCTGACAGTTTGCATATTCAGGCATATTTTTTAAATTACCAAATATTTTAAATATACTTTCCCTATATCAGTGATGAAAAGTAAGATATAGGTGTGTCATTAACATTACTTGTATGCTCTGAGTCAACACCTAATTTGTCCTAGTATTACCTAACTTATAGCTCATTCACATTTTCATTCATCTATTTTATATCATTTGATTAATTATCTAGAAAGGTAAGAGTATATTCAATTAACGAAAACCATATTAACCTCTTTCTTTTTTTTTTTTTTTTTTTTTTTGTGGTACTGGGGATCGAACTCAGGACCCTGCGCTTGCTAGGCAGGCACTTATTCCACTGAGCTATATCCCCAGCCCCATATTAACCTCTTTCTGACACAGAGTTACTAAACTGCAAGAAAACAACCCTATGATTATCCTTTTCTGTTCAGTATTTCAGTATTTAACTTGAGCGTCATACACTTTTAGGGCCATATAAATTGCTCAGTGATTACAGTGATGCAGATCGTCTCCTTCCTTATAGCTTCTTGGTTAATTTTATTGTATCCATGCAAATAAGTCTTTTCTGCTGTTCTTTGCATGCAATCTGCACAATTTAGCCTTCTCCAGGTCGAATATATTTTCTAAACATTTTCAACATTTTCCACATTGTAAAATCTCACTGTCTTATGTCTAATTGTGATAAATTTTACTGCAACTAATTAATGTTCTATAATGAAACAGTAACTGTTTACACAGTACTGACAATGTTGACTTGAAAAATCTCCTGACCATGTGTTTTTCTTATACATTGGCATTCTTCTACATGTTATCTGAAAGGTTCAATGACTAACTCCAGTTACCACTGGTGATTGAACAAATCTGGAGTATATGGAAAATACCTTTCTTGCTCTCAGTCCAAATATACAGTAGGATTCAGTAATTACTTATAACTAAAACAATCAAGGAGCGGTTTAAATTTTTTTCTCCAGTGCTGACCATAGAACCTTGTGTGTTCACACTCAGCTACATTCCCAACCCTTTTTTTTTTTTTCCTAGTTTGAGACAGAATCTGGCTAAATTGCTAAGATTCCCAGACAGGGCTTAAATTTGTTATTTTCCTGCCTCAGTCTCCTAGGCCACTAAAATTATAGGCTTTTGACCCTGGATTTGACTACGGATCTCAAGATTTTTGTATGGGGATTTCTATAAATATATTTTTAAAATCCCAATTTCAATATTCGTAATTCTTATCATTTACAAAGAAATCTTGCAATATGTTGCAATTTTCATTTCTGGCAAGACATGAATTTCCTAACACAGAGTTGTTAATCTTGCCAATCAGTTTCATGATCTCTATTTGAGATTCTACATTCTTATGCTATTTTATGTTCATATATATTGTTTTTAAATGTTTTTTTTGTTTTGTTTTGTTTTTGCGGTACTGGGGATCGAACTCAGGACCCTGCGCTTGCTAGGCAGGAGCTTATTCCACTGAGCTATATCCCCAGCCCTGTTCATATATATTGTGTTATGTTACTGTTAAGGAAAATAAGGACCTAAAACTCATTTGCAAATGACTTCATTAACATTTAAGTTAAGATGTCTAATAAAATATTTGCTCTTTCAGAAAATAGAAGAGTGGGATAAATGTAAAAGTCCAACACTTTTTCCTAACAGTCTATATGTTAACATTATTTGAATGTCACCTTGCCTGGTTACTCTGAAAAATTTCCAGGATACTTAAAAATTAAATATGAGTATCTTGTGGTTTATTAGAATCTGTGGAAATAAAATCAATAAAGGTGACTAGGGTTGGCCATCATGTTTTCTGCTGAGATTTCAAAGGAAAGCCACTGAGGTAGACATGTGTGACGTCCTTGGAGCTCCCACATGCAGTTCCTCACCAGGAAGCATATGAAGTGGAGAAGAGAAGCCAAAGCTTCAATGGAGACCCCCCAAAATTAGAAATGCCTGATATATGGAATGTCTATTGAAGGAAGTTGCAGGCAGCAAGCAAAGTCACACCACTTGTAGAGAACAGTTTACAGAGGCTGCAACCAGAAAAGCAATACATTTGGGGCTGTCTGTGCTCTTGAACATTAGATTCCAGTATAATTTGCCTAATGATGGTGAACATAAGGCCTTAGGATTTAGTGTTTTCCTCACTGGGCTGGGTCTTACTATCCCGTTCCTTCTTTGTATTGCCCTATTACTCCTTTCATATAGGAAGGTTTACTCTGTGCCTGTCCCACTATTGCACGCTTTCTTTTTAATTTGTATAGAGGCTCACAGCTAAGTTGGACTAAGCTAGTTAAATTTCACTAAATTTGACTTGCAACATAGAGATGATAGAATGAATGCACTTTTTATTATGAGCACGACATAAGCCTTTGAAGGGCAAGAACAAAATGCTATAGTCTGAATCTGAAATGTCTGAAATGTCTCTCTAAGGCACATGTGTTAAAGTTTTGTCTCTGACCTATGACACTATTGAAAGGTAGTGAAACGCCTGACAAGGTAGGGTCTATTAGAAGAAGAAGCATCATTCAGGACATGGCCTAGAAGGGAATATTCAGGCTCTGGCCCTTCTTGTGTCTGGCTTTACTTCTCAGCCCCCATAAATTTGAACAGATCTTTTCAGTGTACTTTTGCCAGGATGTACTGCAACACCACACACACAAGCAACTGTGGAGGGAAACCTCTCAGAGTCAAAAATAAACCTTTCCTCTTGAGAAACTGATTCTCTCAGGTATTTCAGTAGCATGAAGAAAAGCTTACTAACACATAGGGTTTGAATTGAGACCAATTGTCTTAAGTCACTGAAATTCTAGTTATGAGAAAAAGAAAATATTCTACCTTTACCTATTTATCAAATATTATATATATATATATATATATATATATATATATATATGGTCTAGTGCCTTATTGAATTTTACTTTATTTTAAGCATTGAGAGCAAGCACAGGTTGTTTAAGTGATGATTTTAACTACTTTGTTATCTCTGGCAAACCGAGGTAGCTTTCAGTTAAAAAAACTCTTCAAACTCTGGAACTGTGATTTTTGACGTGGTTACTAGTTTGCTACTTTTAAAATTTTCTCCTAGCTTGTTGGCTTCTAAGCTCCTGCTAAAATGAAATACTTAGCCTCTGGAAGTCTAAAGATTTTAGTTAGGACTCTGTGAATGACAAGGTGGAAAAGGCCTCAAAAAAGTCATTTGTCAAATGCATATTGATCATTAATGACTGAGGCTGGTTCAATCCCCAGGATCATGTTGGGTTTCCAGAAAGAAATGTGCCTGTTCCAGTGGAAAAATTATTACCCCACTTCCACTGTCTAAAGCAAAACCACAACATGACTAGAATCCTTAATTCATAGAGGACGCCCTTAAATGCTTGGGACTGATTTAAGCAAAACCTGATAGTGACTACTGTAGATGTGTCAGCCTCATTACCAGCTTTGCGAGGAGTAATGGGCAGGAATTGTTCTCAGTGCCAGACCTCAGGCGGATGGCTATTGAAAACCCATGGAATATCGTAGTTGCTTATTGAACCAACTTGGGCACTTTCATAAATGCCTAGGTCCATTGTACAGTGCAGCCAAATGAACTCAGGCTGCTGACTGAGCTTTTGTTGTGCAGATTGTCTTGATCACTCACTGCATAGCTGCTTCACTGTGTCAAACAAGTGTAGTTTTCCCACTATCACAAACTGGACTCAAAAGCACAGACTGTGCATTTTCGATGCAGAAGCTGTCACTAGTGTCTCTATTACTTTTCTCCTTGTTGCTGAAACAAAATACCTGACCCTCAGAATTAGGAAGAAAAGGTTTATTTACCTCACAGTTAGTGGAGGTTTCGGTCCATACTTGACTGGCTCCAAGGCAGAGTGGCACACGGCAGAAGGTAGCAGTTCACGGTGGTGGAACAGCAATGAAACAAGAGCAAAAGGCAGGAGTGGCAGAGAGCAGCCTCTTTCCTTCTCTTATACTGTAAGCAGGCTGACCTTATCCAAGGGGCACATGCATCATCTCCCTGCCCCCTCTTGCACAGGATGAATCCAAAGGAATCATCCTGGCTCCCTGCTGCATCACATAGTTTGCCTTCTAAACTTCTCAAATCGACACAATGAACAACAAGGTAAGGGCATGCCCTTTTCACCCCAGGATGCAGAACTGCTGAGTCACTTAGACAAACCTCCAGACTTCCCAAATTGACATAATATATCAACCATAACAAGTAGATCTGGGACTTTCAAACTTTTAGAATTTAAATAATAATAATAATAATACGGTTGATGGTCATGATAGTCAAATGATATTTCATATTCTTTACCCTCTCCAGGTATTAGATATTGTTGTTACTTGTTTTACTTTATTTTTTATTTCTGTAGTAGTTTCATTTATATACTGTGCAATGATCAACTTAGGTTAATCAGCATATCCATCACCTCAAACTTGTATAATTTTCTTATAATAAGTATATTCCAATCTTCTCTTCCATTTTGAGATTTATAACACAGTAAATGTTGTTAGATTGAAAGTCAGAACTTATACTCCTATTTAAATGTAATATTTTAACAAGAGTTGAAGAGAGGAGGACGGAGGACAGGGAAAACGATGAAAATCAGAATTGAAAAGAAAAATAGACCTTTTGCAAGTGGGAAGGGGATCAAGAGTTGAAAGGCCCTGGGCAGGGCAGGAAGTGAAGAGGACAATCAAATTTAAGATGCCTTATGTACATATATCAACTCCACACAATGTCAATACTTTCTACAAGTTTGTTCTAGTAAAGAAAATAAATAAATTTAACTTTCTTTCTACTGATCAATCCCTCCTCATTTTCCATTCCTGCTACTCTACCCAGTTATTGGTAATTTCTGTTCTATTCTCAATTTCTATAGGCTCAAATTTTAGTTTCTAAACATAACTGTGATCAGACATTTTTGTCTTTCTGTGACTTAGCTCATTCCAGGCAAGGCCCTGGTGGTCCTTCTGTGTGGTTGCAAATGCCAGGCACTTTTCCTTCTTTCCACTCTATTGTGTATATACATCTATATCCCATTTGCTTTAGTTGTCCACTGCTGGACATTTAGGTGAATTACATATTCTAGCTAACGTAAAAGATGCTGGAATGACCATGGGCACATCAGTGTCTCTTTGACACGCTGCTTTTGTTCCTTCGGATACATACCATGTACTCCCAAGGCTAGTGCATATAGTAGTCTAATGATAACCTCTTAGAAAACCACATATTGTTTTGCATAATGGTGGCACTACTTACACTAATTTTATAAATTTTTGCCTTTTTGGTAAGAATGATTACAATGGAAGTGAAGGAGTACCTTTTGTGGTTTGATTTGTGTGTCCCTTATTAGTGGTGTTGAGCATAATTTCCTTTCTGTTGGTCACTTACATTCTTTGTTTGAGACATTCTTTTACTTCATTTTGCTTAACTGTTTTTGTGCTATGGAGTTTACAAAGTTCCCTTCATGTTATAGATATTAGTCCCTTATCAGATGTATAATTTACAATTATTTTCTCCCATTTTGTAGGTTGTCTTTTTTTCTGGTTAACTGTTGTGTGTGTTTGTGTATGCATGATGCAGAAATCTTTTCCTGTAATACCATCCCATTAATATTTGGCTTTACTTGTCTGAACGTGTGGGATCATAGCCAAAGATCTTTTTAAGGCCAAGATCTTGAAATGCTTTCCCTTTGTTTTTCTTCCAGTATATTTAGTTTTGAGTTGATATTTGTATCTAGTGGGATAAAAGGATCTAGTGTTGTAATTCTGCATATGGACATACAGTTTTCTCATTATGATTTATTGAAGAGATTGCCCTTTCCTCATTCTGTGCTCTTGGCTTCTTTGTCAAACGTCTGTTGATTGTACATGTGCGGGATTATTCTGGGCTCTCTATTCTGTTCCATGAGTCCGTATTACTCGACATTGCATCGCCTCCTCAAAGTTAGCTCTAAAATTGTTTTCAACTATGCTTACCGTGGTTTTTCTGAATAAGAGCACACACAGACACACACGAAAGTAAGGTAGTGTAGTCGGTAACTACTGCTGCTTGTGGAAAAAGATTACCTTTGCTGGAATATTTATTGGGTAATGATCATGCTCATAGAAGTGTGATTTATAGTGGCACATATGACCATGCAGGATTCAGAACTGACCTTTTTTGAATATGATTTGCATTTCTGTATCCTAGCAGCAAATCCAGGCACACCTATTTGAAAGCCTGACTTCAAAGAAGGTTGGAGATTCAAACTTAATTCTAGTTAAATCCTATAAAAATATTGTATCCCTTTTGTACCCAGGATTTTGGATGGAAAATCTGAGTGAATATGAGATGACTGAGAAAGAAAGTAGTTTGAGTTTCTAAAGTGACATTAAGAATTTGTGAAAGGATAAAAAAGAGTTCTCTGCACCCAGCAGACTTAGATCATTGCAGTACCGGACAGGGAGTCTATGAATGTTTTCTTCCACTAGCACTGCAGTAAAGTTCTGCTAAAGGAAAATTACATAGCGTTACTCCCCTTGTACCTTGTGAGACCTATGGAGTTAACCCATGGCTGAGTTCCTCAGTCCTTACCAGATGGCTCAGACCACCAAAAAATGCTCCCACATCAAAAATCTCTGGATGTTGTTCCTACCTACATTCTCTGGTATTTTCTGAAGACTGATGAGTTGATGTCCTGAAGTAAGACAAATTGATATTACTGTTCTTAGGTAGTAAGGAAAACAAGGATCTTACTCAAATATGCAGAGTCAGTTGGGGATTCTAAACTTACCAACTACTAAAAGATCCCCTTGCATACATGGAAGAGAGCCTGCCAAGTTGTGCATGTTCATAGATTTGTATGTCATTTGAATGAAAGTGGGATGCAATTAATAACTATTAATTTCCAGCCCACTGTGTGTGCACTTAAAGATTCACTTCTTGTACAGGAATCAGATCTTTCTTCCCTCACAATAAAACTCTGTGACTCATATGTTAGGGATAGCTGTAAGCAACATTTGATTGTTAAGTTAATAAAAATAAACATAGCACAAATAGATCAGACAGTCTTCTCAAAAATGAAACTAATTTCAATAGATCAGGGGAATTTCCACAAGGATACCACACTGATTTTTATGTACTGTGTGGGCAGGTTTAACTAAACTAGGAGCCATTTAATTACAAAGGGTATTATACAATATGTCTGTTACATAAACTGAAATGTTCATTGACATCTTTGTGGCCTGGGAAAGCATACAAACTCTCTTCTCCCCACTGGAAAGAGTTGTTATTAATGATAAAAGTATTCTAGATTTCCTAAAAGAGGGCCAAAGAGGAAGTCTCTACTCTACTATTACAGGGTTATCACATCAAACAAGTGAGAAAAGTCATTACAGAGACTTAAGAAGAAAGCTACATGGATTTCTAAGGTGGACGCTGAGGGTTTGAGATACTCTTTTCAGCTGCAGATCTCTCGGACCCTTATCACAGTTGAGGTTGGTACTATATAGAGAGAAGTCTTAACACTTGTCTTAAATAAACATGAAATAAGACTAAGTGAAAAAAATTGTTTCTAGCCTATGTAGATTATACACAGAGGCAGGCTGAATGATATGTATATGATATGTATATATATTTGAAAATAGTTGTCAGCATCCGTATCTGTGTGAAAACAAGGAAAACTGGGGAGAATATTCTCCTTGATGATCTCAGGGTTCCTAAACATCCTATACATTCTGGGGAAAGAAAATTGACAAGCTATAATACAGGCAAAAATGTCTCTTTGACCACTCCTTGAAGCCATTACCTTGCTGTTCAGCGTTACTCCTGCAATCCCCAGGTAGAAATTATACACATTATAGAACTAAACGTAGCACTTCACAAATTTTGTGAGGGGAGGGAGACACACGCACCAGCTATTTTATTCATGTGCAGGTGCAGAAGGATCTTGGTGCCTTACTATGCTGTTTTGTTAGAAAGTGGTTTGAGGGGAGCTAATGTGAAATATTTTTCTGTATTGTTCTGTATCATAAAAAAGTCTGTTTCCAAAGGAAACATGAGAGCTACATATGAAAGAACAGACTATTTATTACTGACAGCCTACAAGTAGCCTGCATATGTATGTATAGGTGTGAGGATCATTGTTTATGTATATATATGGGTGTGTATTTGTGTACGTGGGTAAAGTTTTAGTTGGCAAAATAAACTGTCTACCATTTAAAAATGTATATATGTGTATGTTTGTATTTATGAATACTAATCAAGTTTTGGCCGATGCCACTAGATATACTTTTATCTTGGCATTCCATGAAGTTATATTCTAACACCAAGCATTATAAAAAATGTATAGTATTTTCTCAGAGAAATATCTTATACCATATTTCTTGCAAATGTTCTGTGTTAAATCACAAGGATGATATCAAGATATATCTGTGTCATTTTTAGATTTGTTATTCATAGGTCTCATGTTTTTGGTCTGGCAAGTTTGGCTACATTGGTTAATATAGACTGTAAAATATTCAGTGAAAATTAGAAACACAAATTATTTACAAAGAAAATCAAATCAGTAATTATTCCATATTGAGCCAAATTTCTTCAGTATATTTTATAAAGTATAATGTTTTCACATTTAAACTTAAATTGTTAGATTCATTTCAATGTGTCTTTAGTTGTACTGACCTATACAATTTTTGTAAAAATTGAGTGCATCAGTATTTATGGTCTTGACTTAACTGATTATGATTGCACCTTTAGAAGTTACTTCATATATAATTACCTTTTGGATCTTTCTCAATTACATTACTTACAATCACTACTCAAGGTCAAGTGATCATTATAAGGAACATTTTTGTTTCTTTTAAAATTAATTCATTGAAAAGAAAGTAATGGTAAGGGTTATTCAGTTTCAAGAATCTATTTTGCTTAGTATACTAAACTTTTTTCTACTGCATAATTATTTAAGATTTCTTAGAAAAATATTTTCTGTCATAAATTAACACAATGACAAAGCTATTGAACTAAGTCAAATGTAGTGAAGAATTCTCATTATTTTTATCTACAAACTTGATTTTCATCATAACAAAAATCAGTTGCTACATCCAAGTTTTAAAAAATAATTTAACATCTACTTAAGACATTATTTTACCAATATTTTAAACTGGTAAATTAGCAACAAAAATTATGCAATAATATTTATATCAGCTTTATTTTTACAAATAGAAAATTGGATCTTTCTCTATCTTTAAAAGAGGAGTAATTGAACAAAATGTTGCCCACCTATTACTTGAAATATTCTCAAAATAATAAAGGGCCAGGCATTTGACTTAAACACAAGAGGGATGACTCTCATGACTACTGAACTCAGTAAACAAAAGTTGATTCCAGAGGGCAACACTGTATAAACCAGCTTACATGGAATTGTGGAATTGTAGAATAGAGGAGCACCTAGGAAATTATTTTGAGTTTTAGAAAGGAGTAACATTTTTAAAAAAGTTCTTAAATCAGTTCATGCTTAAGTAAGTATGAGGTAATATTGACATGGTGAGTATCCCATCAGAGAGATAGATTCTAGATTCTTACATCAGGGAAGCAGAGAATCGCAAGTACACAAACAACGATAAAATGAAAAGCAGTGTATTTATTGAAGTTCATGGGGAAGGTATGCTCCAGGGCATGCTGGTTCATGCCAACAGAAATAAAAAGGCAGGAACGGGAAGAGTGATGCCAAGATATGGGGAGGAAGAAGAAGAAATGGAACTCAGGCTTTAGCATTTAAAAGATGTGCACCCTTTCCCAGGTGCGTCCCATTGGATATCTTTGGATATGGTTGACAGAAATGATTGACAGCCTTGAGTGATCTCAGGGTTATCTACTATATATGACTCTCCCGCAGTTCAGTCTGTTTTAATCACGAGCATGCCACATGATCCCTATGGGTGAACCGTGAATGAAGTTCAAGTGGGGAAAAGGTTGCTGTAGATCACTCTATGTGCTCTAATAGACCTTTGCTTTGGCTGCAGCTTAAGTGAGTTCTTGAGTCTTTGCTACTTCTCCTTCTGCTTCTCTTAGGACAGTGAAAGTAAGACTGACCCTAGGGTGCTGCCAAAGTTCTTATGCATGGAGACAGAGTGACCCTAAAGCCCCACATTTGCTACATGTACTGATACATCTGCAACAGTGTATTTTTCATAATATTTACATTTTTAATAGTAGCAGCAAAAGACTTTAATACCAATGAGACAATATTAATAATAGTACTTATTTACAAAAAAGTCTATAAAGTAGTGATCATACTAGTTATAATGACCATATTTCCAAAAATTAACTTTATTTATTAAAACAAATGAAAAAAGTCATCATTTTCCTCAATCAGGGTCAGAAATATTCTCAGTTATCATTTTAAAATTGTTATTATCTTTCTGTTCCATTTCTATCCTCTCAACTATTTTGAATTTATGAAAGAGAGCTTCCCCGAATGTTTCCAGAGGACAGATGGGAAACATGCTGGATCTGGTTTATTACACAATTTCCTGTTGAGTGTGAAATTAGTAGAAATGTTCCAAATTATTATGCCTGATCATCAGTGGAATTTCATCACAGATAGCCTTTCATGATTGTAAGAAATTGTCAGTTTTTAAAAGAAACAAGTCATATGTTCATGTACAAATTCTCTGTGATGAATGTGATCATTATGTATACCTGACATGTACCAATAAAATCTGATTGTAAAAATTGAAAAAAAGAAATTACCAGTTTTAGGGAGTCCCCAAATAACAGTATCTCTTCTGATTTAATTTTAGCAGTGTCAGCTTCTTTATCTCAAATGTATAATTCTGATTTTAATTAAATTATTACTGACTGGATAATATGTTTGAAGATTTAACAGACATATTTTTATTACTTCTAAATCTTGATGTAAGCACACTGTATGAAAAAGTTAGGAGTCCTCAACAAGGGATTGTGACAACTGTTTTATTGTTGAATAATGAGTGCCCAATTAGATTTGGGGGTGGATCGTAAGGCAACAGTTAACGCCGGTGGGCTCTATGAAGGAAGTTTGGAGAATGAAAATACAAAAGTATGTTTGCCGTTTCTCTTATTAGGAACTGGGATAGATACACCATCCTTCTCTTTGATTCTGTGCAGGCTCTGTGACATGCTGTCTGGACTACAAAGTCAGCAGCTTTGACTTGTGCATCCTTGAAACCCACCTTTAAACTTTAAGCAGGTTAAGTGACATAGAAAGGCCAGGAGGAGAACAAGAGTCTCTGCTCAATGGCCCAAACACAGCTCCAAGCCCGTGAAGAGCATCCTCTGCCAGCCCTGTGCAGATGCCCCCTGATCATTCCGATGTAACTGAGCTTCCAGATGACTGCAGCCTCATTAGGTATCACCCGGAGCAGAACAATCGCCCTAATCAGCCCAATTAACCCGCAGACTCATTTGTAAATAACAAATGGTTCTCATGTTAGCTTACTACATTTTAGGGTAAACAGGAAAGATATTGAGAGACACATAAATATAAAATAGTAAAGCAACCAAACTGTAATAAATCAAAATTGTTAAATAAGATTAGAGAGAAGATTCATTTTAATCCAGTAGTGGCCCAGATTGATAAGAAAAATGTCTCTGAATACAAATGAAATCAAACACTAAAAGGAACAGAGGAAAAAGGGGAATGAGCCAACAGTGGAAGGAAAATAAAAGAGATGGACAAAGGAAGCACAAGCGGAACAAGGACCAGGATGCCCGCGCTGCACCTCCCAGCAAGCACGGAGAACGCTAACAGAGTGTGAAAAGTTCTCTGTGGGCTTTCATACTCAATTTCTGAAATCAGAGGAAGCTCTTATGACTTCAGTTTAAGCTGTCCCCATGTGTCCCCTGTGTTCAGAGGTGGGGATTTCTGCAGCAGATTAGACCAAGGGAATGGCAGGCTCACCTGTGCATCCAGGTGCTGAGTTCATAGCTAAATCTGCTGTTAGGAGGAGGGTCTGGAGAAGGGGGTTGTCAGAGCCAGCTCACTGTGCGTGTGAGCTGGAAGTGTGTTCTTGTCCACGCATTTTTCTTTTGTTCTCCACCTCCCGGCCACCCTGAGGTGAGCAGCTTTGCTTCCATAAGGCTTCCCGTCATGCTGCTTGTGTCCGGGAGCCAGGCTGTATAAATTAATACTCCTGAAACCATAAATCTAACAAAAGTCTCCAAGATTAACTTCAGAATATTAGATATTGTGTCCAGGTGATGAGAAAATTGATAGCAGGAGTGGTGTCAATGCTCTAAAGTATTTCCGATAAAAATTGTCTGTGGGAGGAGTTTGTAAAGCTTTGAAATGTGGGCTTATAAAGAAAGTTAAAAGCAGAGTTTGCTGGGCAGTTCTCCCCAAATTTCAGAAGACCAGAATGCTGATAGAAATGTGGACTGTAGAGGCCGGCTCATGAGGCTTTAGCTATGAACGAGGCCTCTATTGAAAATTGAGCTAGGTACAGTGTGTGCTGAGTTCTGTGAAATAATTTATTTACATTTTGGTCATGTCTTACGACATTGTATGAACCTGAATTTAACAATGACTAACAAATATGACACCCCAGTGCTCAGACTGTCAGCAAGGTTCTGTGAGTTATGTTCTGTCAGATATAGAGAGTTAGGAACAATAAATAAAACTCAAAATACAAACTTTTGCTGTTAGCTATAAAGGAAGCACCTGTAAAGTTGGAATCAAGTTTACAGGCATTTTTGAAAAGAGTAGTACCGTTGAAAGGAAGCCACATACTTTGAATGGAGACAGTAGGGAGGAGGACTTGAGGGCATCTCAGGAATTGCTCAGACCATGTACATCTCATTGCATCACACATTCAAGGCAATATTAAAGTAAACTCCTTTGAAAAACTTCATTTTGTAAAGACAGGCCCTGGATATTGTACAGTCTCAGACACCTAGTAAAGTGTCTCCCCATGTCCAGTGATCCAAGCATTCAAAAAACGATCACAGCTGTGTATCAGCTGGGTTTGTGGCAGACCTTGATATCATCCACATGGTGCTGGTTATTCGGGAGTGCAGAAATGCAGAAGTTATGGGGTCACAGAGGCTTCTGCCTAGACTTCAGAAGAAGGCCTTGCAACCTTAGCATAACTTGTGTGACTGGCTCACTATTTCTCACAGGAGATGGTGACGCTAAAAGCTATAAGAGTAAACTGAATACTGCACTGGAGGCTCCAGGAAGTCAGTGATGCCAAGAACCTGAGACATGTGCTGAGGGACGGCAGCAGCCAGCCATTCAGCAGAAACAGCCCAAAACAGAGACCAAGTGGGCTGCAACCAGCAAGACCACAAAGGCATGAAGAGGCAAATCTTTTGAGCCCTCATCTCACCACAACTGGCCATGCATATTGGCCATGGAGCCACAAGACTTAATGTTTTCTCTGGTACGTGTTAATCTTGCCTTACTCTAATTATTTTCTATTTACTTATTCCTCCCTTTTAGAGTGGAAGTGTTTCATCTGTACTACTGTATGGCAGAAGTATTAACATTCCTTTTGATTGTCACAGGTGCTCACACATAAGAGTTAGCATTGCGTCTCAAGGGAGAGTTAAGTCTTGGATTTTCAGCAATAATGGAACTGTTAAGAGGTGCACAGTTCTTAGAGACAGAATAAATGCTGTTTGCATGAAATGATGGACATGCCCATTGGGGGCCAGGGACACAGCATTGTGGTTTAGAGCTAAAATATTTCCCCAAGTCTTGTATGTTTAGATGTGGGGCTCGGGGACAGCGATCAAATCATGGAGGGTCTGTATTCACCAGTAAATTGAACTCGTAATGGGTTCACCAGTTGATGGATGTGCTGCTGAGGGGCGGGTCACAGCGGGGGGGGGGGCGTCCCTGGGAGAGTGACGCGGAAGGGTGTGGTTTACGCTCCTTTCCTCTTTTCGCTCTGCTGCTTGGCTGCCGTGATTTGTTTTTTTTGTTTGTTTGTTTTTTTATTTTAGAAACATAAAAGTACAAAAACATATTGACAAACAGACACCCATTATCATAGAAAATAGTACAATCACAACTAATCTATAGACAAGGTGATATGGTCTCAACAGTAGTTGTTGCTTTATCCATTGATATCTTCGAATTGTAGATGTACGGACCCATATACAGACATGCAAATTTAGTCAGACAGTTG